>RPOG01000582.1:0-43227 GCA_008086565.1 Thalassoma bifasciatum | reverse complement strand
ACAAATAAAAGAAATGAAAAACACAAAATGAAAATGTATGAGTTAATACAGACACTTGAGAGATACTTGCCAATAATTTCACTCAGAAAAAATAACAGGAACATATAAATATATTTTCATATATTTGGTTGCGCCACCTGACATTTTTGGGTGCTCAAATTAAAAATACTAAAAAATAATGAACCTAAAAACTTTGAAATGTTGGTCAACTACTGAAATCTGTTAGAAAACATAATTCTTCTCTCAGAAATAAGTTTTTAGACCCTTTTTTTGTCATTGACCCTAATGTAACTGTTCATGTTCTACAATGAGTTTGTTTAAAAACAGAGAAGATGGGAAATAATCGCACAAAATATCACAATTTCAATATAGGAAATAATAATTGCAATGAGATTATTTTTGGAAATAGTTCAGGAAAACCTCACACTGTTATAAGTCTTGGTTTTGTACTGTTTTCCTCAGGAGCTGTTCTCCTACATGTGTTGATGCGTGTGGAGCAGAGAGCAGAGCAGAAGCTCCAGACTGGGAGCTTGTCGACCTATTTGTGGCGTGGAGGGCAGCAGCAGCAGCAGCAGCAGCGGTGGCGGCGGCGGCGGCGGTGAGAGGCAGACAGTCAGGACTTAATGGAAAGTGTCGCTCATTCACATCCAGAGCGTCTCCAGCCTCCCACCACTCAGTCCTCGCCGCCGAGCCGTGATCAGTGGGCTGGAATCCCTCTGTTTACGCTGCTAAAAATAGATTCCACACACTGTGGTGACGTGGCATCTCGTGACAAGACCCCCCCCCTCTCTCCTCACTCTTCCCATCCCCTCCCTCCCTCCCTTCTTTCCTCTCTCTCTCTCTCTCTCTCGTTCGTCCACGCTGGAGCGTTATTGGTATGCAGCCCTCCGCCTGGCTGCATGCCACCTCTGAAAATCTGCTCTGACGTATCCAAGGGGAAGGAAAAAGGGGGGGAATCTTGCACGTCACACAGAGATGGAAAGGAAAAATGAACTCCAGAATATGAATTTGAAGCAGGAGGTTGGATGATAGACTTTACAGAAAGAGAGAGAGAGAGATGGGGGGAGGGGGGGGCTGGAGGTTTCTAGAGAGAAGTAGCAACTGAAGGAGGAGGGCGGCAATCAATATCATGACTCATTCTTTCTGCGGTGGCCACTTCCTAACAGCATTCATTAAAGCAAACCTAATCATTTTGTTCCCATAATCAGATCCTGTGAGGCTCCATCTTCTGCCGCACACTAAAATTATGCACGCTGGACCTGAAATAGGAGGAAACAGGACCAGAACATTAAGAAACGGATCTGATGGTTGATTACGAAGCCGCATGATGCAAATTTAATGAACTGATGCAATCATCGAAGGATCCGAAAAACCATTACAGCCACAGAGTCATAAATAGAAAAGGGAAACGTTGGTTCAGGTCCCCCCGCTCTAACCCCGACTCCTCTATCTTCATCTATTTTAAGAAACGATTACCAAGAAAAAGAGCTATCACACTCATTCATGGTCTCCTGAAGATGTATCCTCACACTTTGGGGAACTCTACAATTTCCATTTAGCAAAGTAGCTTCATCAAGTTTGATTGGTTCAGTCTCATAACTGAGTTCACGATTTCTGCGATTAAGTTAAGTATCGTACAAATCTGTGATTCATGTTCTCCAGAGGATGAACCCGAAGAATGGGTGTGATTTTTTTCTTTACTACTAAGCGTGTCTTACAAAAAGATGGGGTGGTTGACAGATGTTGTAGAAACTGTAATGTCTCTCTAACCAAACTAGATATGAGTTCTTTCACAGATATTCATGATCCCCAGAGGATGACTTTAAAGTTGGCAAAGCTGGTCATGGTTCTCAAATGAAAAAAAAAAATCCTGAACAATCATATGTGAGGTTTACACTTTCATTGTTTGATAACTTTCTTTCAGTTAAAAACAAATCTTGCAGAGAAAGTCATGGTCCCCAGAGGATAACTCCAATAGACTGAGGTGCTACCTGAATTTCTCAAGAACTGTCACAGGATACATCAACTTTGAATTAGAAAGATGACAAAACTGATACTTTACAACTTCTTAGATAAGTTAAACAGAAAAGTTGCATAGATATGCATGGTCCCCACAGGATAACTCCAAAAGAACTAGATGGTCTCTGAACTTTCCTCAATAACATGAGGTGAACAAGTTGTTCTGTTTCAAATCAAAGTATCTCAACCCTGAAAATACTCAGCTCTCTAAGAACAGATATTCATGGGCCCCAGAGGATAGATCTTGGACACTTTGGACCATCTATCCCTTATTTTCCTGTAAAACCACTTAAGGTTGACGTTTGGTTTACTAGTCCGTCAAAATCTCAACACTCACTTGACGACTTTGAACAAAAATAATCCATAAATTCATGCTCTCCAGAAGACAAGAGAAGGAAACGCTTAACCATTTTCTTTGTCCCTATAATGACCGTATGGGGTTTTTACAGCTGTGTGGTGACGATCAGCCTGAAAACATGACTCTCTCCAGGTTTCAGGCTCGTTCCTTGAGCGTTTCCACTGCAGCAGCTGTCTGAGGAAGTTAAAGGCGAAGTGAGGATTTGACCAACAACAGCAGCTCTTCAGCGTTTTCACCTTCAGGGTCTAAGAATAGCTCCAGCTCTGTGGATTCCTGCATTGTTAGCAGGATGTACAGAACATTTATAGCAAGGACACGAGGTGTTTTCAGTGAGTAAGCAAGAAGTGACCTACAAACTGAATACATTTACGTTCTGGACTGTAGGTCGGACAAAAAAAAGCCGCTTTGACACGTTTTAATGGGGGTGAGGAAATTTTGTGGTTTCTTTGTTTCCTGTCCAAGGTTTATTTAGAGCAGCTGTTCCCAAAAGACCTGAAATGTCATAAAAACAGTGTAACAACTACCCGAAATGTAGTAAATGGGTCAATGACAAAAAAAAGGGTCTAAGAATGTATTTTTAAAAAGTTCTTTGAAAATGGATAAAAAACATATTTCTGAGAGAAGAATTATGTTTTCTAACAGATTTCAGTAGCTGACCAACATTTCAAAGATTTTAGGTTCATAATTTTTCAGTATTTTTAATTTGAGCACCCAAAAATGTCAGGTGGTGCAACCAAATATATGAAAATATATTTATATGTTCCTGTTATTTTTTCTGTGTGAAATTATTGGCAAGTATCTCTCAAGTGTCTGTAGTGACTCATACATTTTCATTTTGTGTGTTTCATTTCTTTTATTTGTGAATAAGATAAATAATTTGATGTTNAAAGAATGTTTTATTTAAAAAGGTTCAAGCATAAAATAATGCCACTGTATTTTTAATTTCCATTTACAAGAACTGACATTCAATTTTTAGAGTTTAATTACTGTGGATACTTGTCAGGACGGTTGCACCACCTGACATTTTGGGGGTTTGAGGAACCAAAACACAAAAAAACATGTTATATTTTAATAGTTTAAAGATGTGTTCAAATAACACAGGTTTCATAGAATAAAGAAATACATGTGATGAAATACTCAATTCATGATGGAAGGAAATATTGCACTCGGACAAATAAAAAGGGACGTCACATTGACCCATATACGAATGTTTGATCATGTTTAATATCCTTCAAAACATCACTGAGTTTTAACACTATTCTGTATATTTGTTTCTTTCTATATTTACCCACCATTAAAAATTCAGACTATTTTGGAAATGATTTGGCAGCCAACTTGCAATACCCACGCGACCCACCAGGGGGCCACGACCCACAGGTTGGGAACCACTGCCCCATTGCTTCATTCACATAACACAACCTATTTTTTCACATTGTATCGTATCTAATTCAATTTTAACGACCTGGATTGTGTCGTATCATATCATGGCCCTATCTAATGTTTAAAAACCATTATAAAAAGAAAATTAAGCCCCAAAAATGTCTGAATCTGCATTTTGAACCATTTTTATGCATCAACTTTTGTTGTTTCTTCACAATTTCATAGCTTTAATTTAGCCTTGTTTCCTCTATTGTGTGGTTTTTGAAATTCTCAATGTTTATGAAGCACATTGAGTTTCCGCAGATTCTTAAGAGCTTTAACGTTACACAGTTAAACCTTTTTTTTTTTTTGGACACCTGAGTTTGGACACCCTTAAGGTCACAACAACATGGACTCATTCTTTAAAGGTGACGAACACTCAAACACATCAACAGGTTTTTCAAGTCTGCAGGTTTTTCCTTCGCTGACTTCATGAGCTGATGGTGCAACTTTCACCCGCACAGGTATGAGGAAAGTAAACCCATCCGTCATCTTTCAGCTGTGAAAACAATCCCGCTGTCACATACCGGATCAGAACTCATCCGTCAGAAGTAAAAACTCGCTGCAAAGGGGGAAACATTAGTTCTGCTTCGTCACTCTGATGCACTTCACTGCTCCATCACTTTGGGTTTCACATCATCGAGAGCAAAACGAAAGATACAGAGTTTAATTCCTGTTTCCAATGAGTTTCAAAAATAAAGTTTCACAGGTTTGTTGGAGTAAATACACGAGCGATTAAGTCTTGTCTTAATGTAGGAAGTGTCTCTAAATGTGGATAAGAGATTTAAGTTTTAAAAAATAAATAAAGTTAAAAAAATAAAATTAAACTTGGCTTTGTAAAGAATTATTTTTGCCCATATTAAGTTAAAATTTTGATATAATGGAGTCAAATTTATGAGGCAAAAAAATCAAGATTTTGAGATTCAAAGCTGAAATTTTGACTTTAAATAATATAAATTACAGCGGAATGATTTGCAAAAATAATCTAATTGCAATTATTTTTCCCTAAATTGCAATTACAATTTACTGTGCGATTATTTCTAGGTTCCCTGTCTTATGTGTTGTTACGCAAATGCTTTGACAACAACCCATGGCATGTTTATTACTACTTGTGATGACTCTTTTTTGTCACTTAAGTCTGTTTTTTTGCAACTTTATGACTGTTTTCCATGTTTTCTCCCATTTTTTTTGCCATTTTTCTTGCTTTTTGACCATTTTTTCCACCTGAAACTTAATTTTATTGCTACTTCTTGTTATTTTTGCCACTTCTTACAACTAAGATATTTGTCTCTTTGG
This sequence comes from Thalassoma bifasciatum, assembly GCA_008086565.1. Lineage (NCBI taxonomy): Eukaryota > Metazoa > Chordata > Actinopteri > Labriformes > Labridae > Thalassoma > Thalassoma bifasciatum. The sequence continues at coordinate 38,135 of RPOG01000582.1, read as the reverse complement.
TTGAGTAACTGGTTTAGAGCATAAAACATCTACTGCATGAAATTGTTTCTGTTATTTTTACACATTTCAGGTTATAGAAATATTGCACTTTCTGCAAGTAGAATATTGCAACAGGCCAAATTGCGATTTAATCCAATTTGCGATTAATAGCATAAATTGGATTTTTTGCCTCAACATTACAACTTTACATTGGCAAGGAGAAAAAGAAACCCTCAACAGAGCCAGGTTTTTATTTTAAATTTCTAGCAAGGGTAAAAGGGCTTCCCACAGACTGTATAAAACATGGACGTAGTTTTTATTGCTTCTTATTCTGGTCATTTTTCACTCTTTTTTGCTACTGTAGAGATATGTTCCATTTTTGGCCATTTTTCTTGTTAAATTTTCTTCTTTTTGACCATTCTTGCCACTTAAACTTATTTTTACTGCTTATTCTTGTGGTCATTTTTCACTCTTTTTTTGCCTCTGTTGTCCAGTTTTTACTACTTTCTGAATATTTTTTCAATTTTTTGCCATCTTTCCGATCAGATTTTCATTCTTTTTGACAATTTTTGCCACTTAAAACTTAGTTTTACTGCTTTTTCTTGTTGTCATTTTTCACTCTTTTTGCCACTTCAAAAATGTTTTCCAAAATTTTTGCCAAAATTGTCTTTCTGTTTGACCATTTGTGCCACTTGAAACTCATTTTTATGCCTTTTTCCTGTGGTCACTCTTTTTTTTTTTTTTTGGCCTCTTATGAACCATTTGTTATTGGGCGCCCGTCAGTCACGTGATCTGAGCTGTGGCTCTGATTGGGTAGGCTCTCGATCCTAACATCTTCTAAACGGCCGAGTTAGAAAAAAACTCACCCCCCTCACAGTGTGTGCCGTCAGCGAAATAAGTGATACAGACGGGAGACAGAGTTGGTACCAGGCTTTAAATACGATAATTTCAGCTCTGAAAACGGCCTTTTTCCCGTCCACTTGTACGTGACTTCCGTTACTTCCGGAGCCAGCCTCAAGCGGTCACTAGAGGAACAGCAGCTCTTTAGCACTTCAGTGTTGTCTCATTTTTTCAGACCGGAGGTTGCCGCTTGGGGCTTCCATACAATCATTGTAAAGTTCTGATCCTGTTATAAATCAACCATGACTTATTTTTTAGCGTGAGATTTATCTAGGAGGTGTGTAATGATGACAAACGCATGATTAACTATGTTTAAAGTTTGATTTTTTCAGAAATAACTCAAAAGAAATACAGAACAAGAGCACTCTGAATTTCCCGGCACTGTTAATGAACATGTCCCTTTGCTTTTTTCCCTCTTCTTTCCTCTTGTACTCTTTTCCTTCTCATGAAATGTTATAAGATGTAACTGTAATGTAAATTCTGTTGATGAATCTTGAATCTTAAGGAAGAGCTGCTGGTCCTTGGTCATTTCCACAGTCTCAAATGTGGCCTTTTAAAAAATGTTTGGACCCCCGCCTTAGGGGAGATTGTTAACAGGTGGATGCAGCTCAGATATATACAGTTGTGCTTAAAAGTTTATATACCCCGGCAGAATTTATGATTTCTTGGCCATTTTTCAGAGAATATGAAACAATCAAACATATCAAACAACTGTGTTTACTCTCTAAATCTCCATCCCCCAGTTCTTAACAGCGTGTATTTCCTCCTTTAACATCAATGACAGCTTGAAGTCTTTTGAGGGTCTTTATTTTCTCAGATGGTAAAACTGACCATTCTTCTTGGCAAAAAGCCTCCAGTTCCTGTAAATTCTTGGTCTGTTTTGCATGAACTGCAGGTTTGAGATGATATTGAAGTCAGGAGACTGAGATGGCCACTCCAGAACCTTCACTTTATTGGTCTTTTTTAGGTGTCATCACTTCAAATGGCTTAATTCCAGAAGTTTTGAGGCTTGTCTCTATGCTGTTTGGCCCATTTTTAAATTCTGCCAGTGTATGTAAACTTAAGAGCACAGCTGTAAATGATGGGTGTGTTACCTGCAGAAATTAAATGCAGATCTAACACCTGCTGTGTTGTGTTAACAGAGAAAAATAAGGCTCATGCAGCCTGTTATTATCCTGCATGATGGTGATCTGAGATGCTCAATATCAATAAACCTGATATTTTTCTCTTATAAGGACAGAATCAATACAATGAGAGCAGCTCTAATTAAAAACTACAATGATGGACGCCAGCTGGTCTCTGCAGCCCGTTCAGACAAACATAATGTGGGATTAATAACTGTTTGCATCGCGTCATTTTGTTTGATTAATGAGGAATCTGAGAGCAGTGACGCCATTTTAACAGGTAAACAACATGAAGACCTGACTCACCTGCAGCTGCAGTCTCCGTTTATTCAGGATTTTCCACGTTGCACAAGCATTGAACGCATCATCTCTGACGGTTTGTAACGTTATGTTCAGGTTCAGACGAGCCTCCGTGATGGTGTTTGTGTCCGTCACTGCGGGGAGTCCGAGCCGCTGCTTCTCCACCCACCGACACGGAGCCCTTCACTCCCCCGGTGAAGGCGCCTCTGAGTCCGGCTGCTGCGGCTGGAAGTCACCGCTGGTTCTCCATCATCACCGCGCGGTCCGGAGAGAGAGAGAGAGAGCGGCCGTGAGCAGCAGCCGGTGCCCGGGGAGAGACTCAGGTTAGCGGTTACATCAGAAGACAGGACGTCCTTCTATCAAACAGGGAGGGGGAAGCGCCCCCCAGCGGCAGAGATCAGCAATGACACCATAAAATTATTTTAATCAGTTACAATTAATCAACTTTTATTTATAAAGTCTCTTTTGGTACCATGCTTTGCTTTTGACATTTAAAATTAGTTATGACTATTATTGTTAAATTATGCAAGTTTTATTTAAAATTAGTTATGACTATTATTGTTAAATTATGCAAGTTTTATTTAAAATTAGTTATGACTATTATTGTTAAATTATGCAAGTTTTATTCAAAATTAGTTATGACTATTATTGTTAAATTATGCAAGTTTTATTTAAAATTAGTTATGACTATTATTGTTAGATTATGCAAGTTTTATTTAAAATTAGTTATGACTATTATTGTTAAATTATGCAATTTTTATTTAAAATTAGTTATGACTATTATTGTTAAATTATGCAATTTTTATTTAAATTTTTAGCATCTTCCTGCCATTAAAGAAATTTAACCCTGTGGTGCATAGTGGTCACTCCAGTGGACGCTTATTTAAAACTTATTTACTCCCAAATTCAATGGTTCATGTGGTAGAAATTCACATTAGCCTTAGTCAGGATATTTTTATTCTTCTTAGGGCCTGAAAAAATGTTTTCAATTCTTTTTCCAAACATCTATATATTTAAAAAAAAAAGTTATAGACAAACATTTGGGGGTAAAACAGCCTAATAACTACAAATTATTTAGTGCTGAAATGGATGAAAGAGTTAAAATGTTTTCGCAAAGCTTGAAAAAAATGTTATTCATGAAACTACCCAAAAAAAGAGAAAAGAAGTCAAACCAAAAAAAGTCATATTTACATGAAGTTCACACTGTTTTAAGTTGAATGCTCAGTTACAAATATTTGAAAAAAAAAGGAATACTTTTTTTCATGCGTTCAGACAAATAAAAACACTCAAGGGAAAAATCCTGACACTGTCTTTCATAATTCATGCATCAGAGGGTTAAATTATTTCAAAACAATATCCTGCCATCACTTTAACAAATGTCTGTGATATTACATCAATTTATTATAACCTTAGTGCAAAAAAATATATATTATTTCTTTTTCTACTCTAAGAAGAGGTATATTTTATGAAAATAAGGCCTATCATACCATATTTCACAAAAGTAAATGCTCAATATATGGTGAAAAAAAATTTGGAGGAAATATATTACACTAGAGGCTCATACACCACCACTAAAATATATGTATAAAGGCAGCTTAAAAGTCAAAATTATAAAAAGCTAAGATCTTATTTAAAGTCAGATAATAATTATTAAATATAAATGAGTTTTTTAATAGTTGAAATGTATAAACAAGGTAAGAATGAGAGTTAAAGATTGATAAATAAAATAACTACAAGTAACTAGTGAAAGAAAAGGCATTAATATCATTTAACAGGAATTTATCAGTTAAATAAATAAAGTTCCATTTTGATATTTGAGGGTTATTTTTAAATTTAAGATTATTTTTCACCTAAGAATTACACATACAATTTGTTCTTATTTTCTGAGGTATTTTTTATAAGCAGTTTTAACCGACTTTGTTTGTTATTTTTGATCTTGAGTTAAATTACTTATACAGTTTCTGTACAAAAAGTCCCCAGGAATAATGTGTTGAACTGAAATAGATGTCATTCTCATGATAATACAGTTTTTAAAATAAAGATTATGTCCATTTCTTAACCTTAGTTCCCACCTAGTTCGGGCCTGTATACCATAAAGCTTATAACGGAAGAACCATAAGGTTAAAATTCATCAGTGACACCTCATTTGAAAGATTTAAGTCTCTAGTTTCAGAAAATGTCATGTTTTTAAAGTTCAAATCAGGACAAATGCAGCGAAAACACTGTCAGAGGAATAGCAATGGGCCCGCCGGCGGGCCCTGGGAACTTAAAGAAAGGGTTATCAATAATTATAATTCAGTAATACTGCCAGTATTTTGGATAATCATCAGGTTATAAACAGTCTATGGTAATAAATTAATGATATGACATATTTTTCTCCATTTAGGTTTGTTTAATCATCATTTACTATTCTTACTTTTTTTTCATCTTGGAGTAAATTAATTGATCAACAAATAAATATTGATTGCGCAATTTAAAAGAATGTAAATAATCTAAATCTGCAGTCAAACTTAAATTTTTGGATCTTTTTTTTCAGGGTTTCTTGTGTTTAAAGGCTGATCTTGCACAAAAATTCTAGAATGTTTTAAAATATTTTTACAATTCTAGAATTTTAACTTATTTTAGAATTCCAGAATTTGTTTACATTTGAAATTACTTTGTTTAATTTCCATAACAGACTTGAAAGAAACATTCCCTGTTATAAAATAAGAGTGAGAAGTATTATTGAGGTAATAGTTTGTTAGAAATCAGCTTGATACAAAAAGAAAAAATCTAATATTTTTCACTTGTCATTAAAGTTTGGATCCTTGTTTTTGATTAAACCTTTTATAAACCACATTTTCTGCCACAACTGTTTGATTTAACTCATCCTTGTCTGGTTGGTTTTACTTATGTCTGTGTCCTGATGAAGAAAATAAGAGAGAAACACCTCAGTTTATAAAAAAAAAAAGCTTCATTTATTGTGCAACAACAATAATATCATAGTTCCAGTGACGCTCGTGTCAGGTAGGAAAGTCTTCATGGAAAAAAAGAAGCAGTGCAAGAAATCTCATGCACAGGCATCGAACAACTGATCCAAGAGTTGAGTGGAAATGTTTGTGTGTGTGTTACACTCAGGGAGTGTGCTGGTTTTGATTTTACAAGTGGCTCTCTTCAGGAAACAGCAGTATTTGGAAAAGAAAGCAAACAAAGTGACAAGAACTCAACACAAAAAAGGCAATTTCATTCAAGTAAACGTTTTTTTTTTTTCATTAATTTGGCCCAAAAACGAATAATAACAACATAAATCTGATGTAAACTCATGATAAAATGATACAAATTTGTAAATAAATAAAATAAAGAAGTCTCATATGGAATAAAAGAATTTAAACACCCATAATTATGACTAAAAATGGCAGTGAGGTGTGAATGTGTCTGCTGGAGATTCAAATTTACACTGAAGCGTCTTAAAAATCCACACCTGAATATGGCGATTAAAACTTATTCATATTTCTGTGACTAAAAAAGTAAACGACTTTACAAATCTTTCTAAAAATATACTCCAAAAACTGTAATATCTTCCAGTCTTATAAAAAAGTTTTCCCCGAGTAATAAGTGGTAAAAAAAGATGCAGCTGTACAGATGAGTTTATGGCACGAAAAGGAAAGACAATCAGTGCACTGTTAAAAAAATCAAGACACTAAGTTTTAGCATCTACACTGTAAAAAGACAGACATTGCTATATGTTGGCAGAAGAGCGGAGGACGTGGAATCTCTTCAGTGTCATGCGGATGGATCCAAGCTCACGATTCACTCTCTCCAGACGGTTCTCTAAGGCCACCTGAGGAGAAACGAGGAGTTTAAAAAAAAAAAAAAAAAAAAAAAAGACATTCACCGTGCTAAAGTTGCATGAACATCCGCGAAACCATTTATATCTGATTCTTACCTCTTCTAACCTGGTCTGTAGAGTCACACGACCTCCTGCTCCGGGCATCCGACTCAGAGCTGCTTCAATCTGCACGACATGCACAAAAATAAAGGTTAACCCCTTACACTCCACCCAATTCTGGCGTATTTATCATGCTACGCTCAAGAGCTTATAACTGCTGATTCATAAGATCAAAATTCATCAGTGACACCTGATTTGAAGGATTAAAGTCTCTAGTTTCAGAAAATGTCATGTTTTTATATGTGGCTAAAGTTCACATCAGGATAAATGCAGCTGAAACACCTCTTTTTTTTCTCTACGTTTTTTTAATAACCAATTTTTGAGCATCATTAACTTCAAGATGCTTCATGTCAGACATAAAACCTCCACCACATCACTTCTACACCTTTTCATCTACATCTGGGTGAAATTTGAGCTTTTTAGGTCAAACTTTGTAGGAGTTAGAGAGTTTTTAAGTCTCAGGTGACCAACACTAGCATATGCATCCTTATCCTCCACAGTCTAGTCCAACGACTTCGCACAAACAAAACCAGCTTTATCAGTGCTCAGTGTTTTCTTTGTAGTCAACTTTGTTCTCTCTGTGAAAAGGTTTGCTCTAAATTGTGAAATTATAGCTCCCAGCCATGGATTGTACCGCTCCTGTTGCGCACATTAATATGAAGGATTAAGCACGGCAAAAAAAAAGATTTTTTGGCAGTCTAACTAGCTACAGCAGGAATTGTGTGAACAGTACGGCTGTTGGGTTTTGCACACTTGCTTGTCAATAAACGAGCCTGTTAGGGGGGATTTCAGTCAAGCAGGGCGCACTTCTTGTATAAATCAGGCTCTCCTGGCATCAAATCTCTATGTATTGAGATGGGGATACTTCTGTCTTGCAGCTTGAACCTTAATAAAAACTTGCAGTTTTGTGGGATTCACATTGAGGAGGAAATGCTCTAAGACTGTGAAGCTGCTGTTATTGATGATAGACAAACAACGGACTTTACAGGAGAAATTTCACCACTTGGAATAATTTGATGAAACAACACTTTTGATATGTTTGAACTCTGGATTCCTCTGGTGGAAAGGAGAGTGAATATTCAGGGTACGGGCGTCAGGATGTGACGTAATGACCCCAAACAGGTAGGACGTCCACGTTGTTGTGAGCGATTCTTTCACTAATTACGTTTTGTTGGTGAAGAAAACTATAAAACAAACTTAGAGACTGAAACGTGAGGAATCTAAACTTTCTAACCCGGTATATCATTCTCATGTTTGATAAAAGCGTCACTGTTTATACTTTGATGACATCAGAGGAATGGCAAACAGGCTCAGACGCGCCGGTGGAACGTAAGAGGTTAATCATTCGTTATTATTAATAATTACATTAATGGAACCAGCAGCGTACGATGGATTCAAACTCTCATTAGATTAGTCAGCGGGGGAATGATGAGTGAGTGTAAAGACAGAGGCAGACGTCCCTGTGTGACCAGGAGCTGTGTGTGTGTGTGTGTGTGTGTGTGTGTGTGTGTGTGTGTGTGCATGAACCTCCTAAAAATAGAAGTCATTCAGCGCTGGTATAAAAACAATAAAGTTTATGTTACATCAGAGGTCAGGAGGGGATTAGAGGTAAACTGTTTGTTCAGTCTCATGTCTCTGACATTCAGAGTCTGTACAAAGAGGAGCAGGGATTTATGGGAACATACGTGAGGGTAAATAAAAATACTGAAACAACAGTTAGATTACTCTGAGTATCAGAAGAACACAGCAAAAAAAGAAATCTATCCAGTGTTCACGTCTTTTTTTAAAGGGACTTTGAGGACAATTCGTATGACATGGATGCAGCGACTCTTGAGGTTATGACTCGACCGTTAACTGGTCGTGTATTTGTTTTGAAGGAAAGGAGATTTGGCTTTTCTCTGTGAAACTACTTTTCTTTGTTCAAACAACTTTTTATCAGACAGAAAGCAACAAAGTGATGTATTAATCAGCAGTTTCATAGCCCTGTTGTTTGAAACTCAACAACAAAAGGGACCTGTTTGAGAGTCAAGCTTCTGTTTTAGCCTTTAACCTGTGACTTAGCTTAAAACTCATGTTTAAACCTCTAGCTCCTTTTTTAGCCTCTAGCTCATGTTTCAGCCTGTATCTTGTGTTTAAGCCAAAAGCTCATGTTTTAGCCGCTAGCTCCTGTTTTTTTGCATTTAGCTGGTGTTTTAGCCTGCATCATATTTGGATATGGGTCAATGACAAAAAGAGGGTCTAAAAATGTATTTTTAAAAAGTTCTTTGAAAATGGATAAAAACATATTTCTGAGAGAAGAATTATGTTTTCTAACAGATTTCAGTAGTTGACCAACATTTAAAAGTTTTTAGGTTCATAATTTTTTAGTATTTTTAATTTGAGCACCCAAAAATGTCAGGTGGCGCAACCAAATATATGAAAATATATTTATATGTTCCTGTTATTTTTTCTGTGTGAAATTATTGGCAAGTATCTCTCAAGTGTCTGTAGTGACTCAAACATTTTCATTTTGTGTGTTTCATTTCTTTTATTTATGAATAAGATAAATAATTTGATGTTAAAATAACATTTCACATTATTACATTGGTTGTACCACCTGACATGGAAATTGTTCCAGTCACCAATGAAGTGAAAAAACCTTTTTTATCAGTATTTCAGAGAAATCTACAAACTTTTCCACTTGGTCACAAATGTCATTTGGGCTCCTCTGGCTGATCAATCAATCAATCTTTATTTGTATAGCGCCAAATCATAACAAACGTTATCTCAAGACACTTTACAAAACATTAGCAGGTTGATACCTCTTAATGTTAGATTATTTAGTTATTTTATTAACCGAGACCCAACATCAAGACAGGATAAAGAATCTTATCTCATCTTGATCCACCATGAGTAGACCATGATGCAGTTTCCTGTTTCCTGTTTTATTCTCTTCACTTTAAAATAAAAGTCTAATGTTACGGTTGCACCACCCTGACATTTGACAAGGTGAAAATTACGGGACAAAAGTTTTTTACATTTCTCAACAGCTTTAAAATTCTTTTTATTTGCAAAGAATGTTTTATTTAAAAAGGTTCAAGCATAAAATAATGCCACTGTATTTTTAATTTCCATTTACAATAACTGACATTCAATTTTTAGAGTTTAATTACTGTGGATACTTGTCAGGACGGTTGCACCACCTGACATTTTGGGGGTTTGAGGAACCAAAACACAAAAAAACATGTTATATTTTAATAGTTTAAAGATGTGTTCAAATAACACAGGTTTCATAGAATCAAGAAATACATGTGATGAAATACTCAATTCATGATGGAAGGAAATATTGCACTTGGACAAGAAAAAAGGGACGTCACGTCATTGACTCATGTACAAACTCATGGGTCGATTCATTGATTCGGAAAATGAAATAATTATGTTACTTTCTCAGCTCGCAATGAGGGATTGGAAACATTGGTACAAATGTCTTTTTATGTTTTAATTTATGTCACTCTGAGTTGTAATTTTATCCATTGTTTTTGGATGTTTTTTAATGTAGTTTTATCGATCTATGGGTCTGGAATAAAGTATAAAGTAAGTTAAGTATTTACCGTTTATAGAACTTCTCACCTGCAGTTTCTCCTGCGTCAGCTCGTCGAACAGCTTCTCAGCCTCAGCCAGTGAGTGGAGTCGGTCCAGGAGCAGAGGAGCCGGATCCTCACAGGGATCCTGCAGGTCTGAACCTCCACAGGCCGCCTGCTCCTCCCAGCCCAGCTGGGAGTGACTCTCTGGGGGATTCAAGCTGCCTGAGGAGTCTGGAGGCTGCTGCACGTCTACAGAGGAGCAGAGTTTTCAGTTATTAGATGAGACATTAAATCACAGAAAAGCTTCGAGTAATTATTTCTCTGTTTGACATAAGACGTGATGATTAATTCTCCTTAATATCTGTAAATCAAAAATCCAGACTCGACAAATACAGTGTTTTTCTTCAAAATGAATGATTATTTTGTCTGATTAAAGCAGAATACTTAGTTTCCTCTGCCCTGGTCGAAGCAGAAACATGAAACTAAAGATGGATTAAATCTGTTTGACTCCACAGAGAACATCAGACCTTAAAAAGCTTCGCTCTCTGACATGATTTGAGATGTCGTTCGGTTTTTGAACTTTGCTTCTTTTACTCGGTATTTTTAAATATGTATGGGAGCCTGAATATTTTACCGTCTTCTCTCTCAGCTGAAAGGAAATGAAGTCTCTTCCTGGGACTGCCGCTGTGGAAGGAATGACGCCGCTGATCCACGTGTCCGTCCAACCTGCAGAGACACAGAGAGAGACACAGGGAGATTTATATGATTTCATTTGATTCTCTCTCACTGCTGCTCAGCCTTAAACCTGATGATTAAGCGTCTCTTTTAGGGAACTTTGATTAAAAATGGAGCTGTGGTTTTATCTCACTGAGCTTTTTATGACTCTGCTCACACTGAGGCTCTAACGTGTGAAGGATGACACCTTGTGGTTCATTTTATGATATAGTGCTTTAAAAATCAGTCTCCTGTGACATCGTTAGCTTTTAGTTTAATGTAAAGAGAAGAAAAGAAAAAAGAAATGTCTGAATTGATGATATTACAAGTCAAAAATGACACCAGAATTTCCTTGAAATTAGTAAAAAAAGAAATCTACTGTGGACTTTTTTGAATCTACATATGTGTGTTTTGAAATAAGAGCAGTGTTTTTATTCAAGAAACATATCAAGGAAATTATTCTTACCCAATTAGCTTTTTGTACTCATGTTTAGGCCTGTGGCAACAATCAATAAATCAATTAATTGCACAATAATCATTGTCTATTTCATATTTTGCTTTTGGTTGTGTGTGGTTTTTATTCAAATGCATTTCTTGTAAACAGAGACTAACAATTCAATTTTATTAATTGTTTTTGGTTGTGTTGATTATTTATTTTGGATATTTAAAATGTATTTTTTTCACAATATAATTCCAATTTTAAGTATTATTCTTTTTAACACTGCCGTCAGGCCCGTTTATCGCTGCTTGAAGCTTTAATTATGTTCGTGTTTGTCTCACCTTCTGATCAGGTGTTCCTCTCTCGGCATCGGGCGACCAAAAGCGGTGGAGTAGTTTTCCGAGGGGCAGCGTTTGGGACTGGACTTTGCAGAGAGAGGCCTGAGAAGAGTTTCTCTTTTGGCTGAGAGGGAAAGGAAAAAGCAATGAGTGGGATAAGGGTCAATGACGTGACGTCCCTTTTTTTGTGTCTGAGTGCAATATTTCCTTCCATCATGAATTGAGTATTTCATCACATGTATTTCTTTATTCTATCAAACCTGTCTTATTTGAACACATCTTTAAACTATTAAAATACAACATGTTTTTTTGTGTTTTGGTTCCTCAAACCCCCAAAATGTCAGGTGGTGCAACCGTCCTGACAAGTATCCACAGCAATTAAACTCTAAAAATTGAATGTCAGTTATTGTAAATGGAAATTAAAAATACAGTGGCATTATTTTATGCTTGAACCTTTTTAAATAAAACATTCTTTGCAAATAAAAAGAATTTTAAAGCTTTTGAGAAATTTAAAAAACTTTTGTCCCGTAATTTTCACCTTGTCAAATGTCAGGGTGGTGCAACCGTAACATTAGACTTTTATTTTAAAGNCAATTTCCATGTCAGGTGGAACAACCAATGTAATAATGTGAAATGTTATTTCAACATCAAATTATTTATCTTATTCACAAATAAAAGAAATGAAACACACAAAATGAAAATGTATGAGTCACTACAGACACTTGAGAGATACTTGCCAATAATTTCACACAGAAAAAATAACAGGAACATATAAATATATTTTCATATATTTGGTTGCACCACCTGACATTTTTGGGTGCTCAAATTAAAAATACTAAAAAATAATGAACCTAAAAACTTAGAAATGTTGGTCAACTACTGAATCTGTTAGAAAACATAATTCTTCTCTCAGAAATATGTTTTAATCCATTTTCAAAGAACTTTTTAAAAATACGTTTTTTGACCCTCTTTTGTCATTGACCCATAAAAGTGTCTTGAGTTTCTTAGGTTGAGGAATCCTCTTCTTTTATGGTGAAGACAGAGAAGCAGTGAGATCGTTTTCTAAGATATTAACAGATATATTAAGTAGATTTGGAGCACATTGAAGGTTTGTCTGGGAAGAACTCACTGGGTGTGGTTGGAGGGATGTTTCTCTGAGCGGGAGGAGGCAGCGAGGACGATCTGTGGCCCTCAGGAGACAAACCCCTCTGAGCTTTCAGCAGAGCTGCAGCTCCGTTCATCTTTTTCCCTCCTCCTCTCTCGGTGCGGGCTGAGGCTCCTGCAGGTTTAACCGCCTCCCTGTCCGGCTGAATTCTGGCTTGATCCTGAATCACATCTTTGTGTCTGCGCTCCACGAAGCCCACTGTGTTCCTCTGATTACCCCCTGCAGAGAAAACACACAAATACAGGTGTGCTCATTAGTTTACATACACCAGCGGAGTTTATGATTTCTTGGGCATTTTTCAGAGAATATTGAATGATAACTCAAAACTTTTCTGTCACTCATGGTTATTGGTTTGATGAAGCCATTTATTGACAAACAACTGTGTTTACTCTTTAAATCATGACAACAGAAACTTCAAAAATGACCCTGATGAAAAGATTTGACACAAATGTGTTTGAATGTCTCCTAAAGGAAACCATCCTCACTTGTGATCTATTAGGTTGTAATCAGTGTGTGTTTATAAAAGGTCAGTGAGTTTCTGGGCTCCTGACAGACACATGCATCTTTCATCCAGTGCTGCACTGACATTTCTGGATTCTAAGTCATGGGGAAAGAAAAATAATTGTCAAAGTTTCTGCAGGAGAAGTTAATCCAACTGTATAAAACAGGAAAGGGATATAAAAAGATATCCAAGGAACTGAGGGATTCTGTTGAAATCAAACCACGGTCAGGTCGACCAACAAACATTTCCGCAACAACTGACAGGAAAATTGCTCAGGATGCAAAGAAAAACCCACAAATAACTTCAGCTGAAATACAGGATTCTCTGAAAGAATGTGGTCTGGCTGTTTCAAGATGCACAATAAGGAGGCACTTGAGGAAAAATGGCCTGAAGAAAGCCGTTTCTACACAAATGCCACAAAGTTTCCTGCTTACAATACGCCAAACAGCACAGAGACAAGCCTCAAAACTTCTGGAACAAAGTCATTTTGAGTGATGAGACCAAAACTGAACTTTTTGTCCACAACCATAAACATTGTTCCATTTGGAGAGGAGTCAACAAGGCCTATGATGAAAGGTCCACCATTCCTACTGTGAAACACGGAGGTGGATCACTGATGTTTTGGGGATGTGTGAGCTACAAAGGCTCAGGAAACTTGGTCCAAACTGATGAATGAAGGATGAATGCAGCATGTTATCAGAAAATACTGGAGGAAAATTTACACTTATCAGCCCAGAAGCTGCACATGAGACGTACTTGGACGTTCACACATGACAATGATCCAAAACACAAGGCTACAGTAGAATTAAGTGAAGGTTCTGGAGTGGCCATCTCAGTCTCCTGACCTCAAACCTGCAGTTCATGCAAGACAGACCAAGAATTTACAGGAACTGGAAGCTTTTTGCCGAGAAGAATGGTCAGTTTTACCATCTGAGAAAATAAAGACCTTCATCCACAACGAGCACAAAAGACTGCAAGCTGTCATTGATGTTAAAGGGGGAAATACACGCTGTTAAGAACTGGGAGGTGGAAACTTTTCATCAGGGTTATTTTGGAAGTTTCTGTTGTCTGCTGTGTGATGCATGTGTGTGTGTGTGTGTTCTTACACGGCGCTCGTCCCTCTGTGGCTCTGGTCTCCTCCAGCTCAATCAGCGCCCTCATCATGGGCGTCAGCGCGCAGCCCGGCTCCCTCCGCCCTCCGTCTCTGTGCTGAGGCGGGGGCTGCTCACACTCTGGGGGAGACGAACACCTGAGGGGGAGAATCTCAGTGAATCACCTGAAATCATCGTCTGCCTGAGAAATCCTCACACACTAATCCATTCACACACACCTCCAGCTGACAGCGCCGCCTTCAGAAGCTTCTACGGAGCTTCCAGTTCCCGACGACTGGTCACTGATTGGATACTGAGACTTCATGTGGACATTTGATTGGTTAGTTGGAGGGAAAGACTTCCTGCTATTGCGCTGTTCAAGTGGAGGACAGGGAGACTTCCTGCGGGTGACGTCGGGCTCAGTTCTGCCTTTATTGGGCGACAGCAGCAGGTCAGGATGGTGGAACAAACTGTGGACAGGACGAGAGAAACAGGAAATCATTAAATTATCTTATCATTGTGTCCTCTCCTGACGAGATGCTTCAGGTCAAAGAAACATGACTCACCCAGCTCCAGAGGGTTGTGTGTTACTGTGGTTGCTGTATCGCGTCCTGGCCTGGTTTTCGTGCTCCAACTGTTTCACCTGAGCCTCAAGTTTAGAAATCACTCTGAGGAAAGGAGACGGAGAAAAGCATGATTTAAAGAGGGAGAACTGAGCTTTTCCTCTGTAGTATCTTCAGGAGACTTATGGCGCTTTTCCACTATACAATTCCAGCTCTACTCGACTCAGCTCTACACAGTTTGGTTACCTTTTCCTCGAGCCCGACTACAGACTCATGGTGGGCGTGGATCTTATAACACAGCTGCGCTAAAGTGCTGCGCAGAAGTGCGTGCATGTTCATCTATAACACCACACAAACATAATTTTGTACTAACATATGTGCCACCGTGGTCTTTAAAGGAAAAAAAAAAGCTTTCAAAAGATTTCATTAAAGTAATACAGCGGCTCAATGTTGGTCGTCATGACAACGGAGGTAAACAACAGCCTGGTGCTGCTGCACGCGGAGGAAAACGAAGGAGCTGCTTCCTGACATCAACTCTTCCCTGGATCCAGTGAGATCACTTTAATTTTTGATTTTTGGGCCTGGTATACCAGAGATTTTTTGTTGATCAATCATTCTTCTTTGAACTGGTTTTCCTTTTTGGTTCCCTGTGGATTAATGGACTGATTGGTGCTTAAAGACTCTCGTGGCAGACAGATCGCTCCTGCGCAGACAAACTGTGATTTAATCGAAAAGACTCTTTGAACCAAACTATCTTTGCTGTTAACTTCTTTTTTGGTTTAAAAAGGACTTTTAACTTATTTAGGAATCATGAAGGAGCATTTTAGGGCTGTATTTTGTCTTCATTCAGTCTGGTTCTGTGCCGTCGGGTTTAAATGTCATTAAAAACCAGTCGCTGTTATTCGTTTTCCTCTTGTAAGTGATTTGTACAGAGTCCGAAAGTGAAGCCGCAGAGACGACATTCTCTGACCAATGAGTGACCGGCAGTCTGTCGACGTCATCTTTTAGTATCTCGCTTGGAACCAGAGTAGAGCAGGTACTAAAAACTGGTGTCTGATGCGTAAAACCGCGCTAATGGAAATGCAACACAAACCGAGTAGAGTCGAGTAGAGTAGGGCTGAGAAGGGTCAGTGGAAAAGGGCCATTAGCCTCTGTCTGAAATGCTTCTCTGCTGTCTCTTTAAGGCTCCCTGCTCCACAAACCCCCTCCTCTCTGATTGGCCAGCTCTCCGGCCAATCAGATGTTGCAGGCATTGAATTCAAAACGAGTGAATATTTGCAATGAAACAACAAAGTGTATCAGTTTGAACAATAAATATCTTGTCTTTTCAGTGAATTCAATTGAATAAAGGTTAAACAGAATTTGCAAATCATTGTGTTTTGTTTCTGTTTCTGTGTTTAAAACAGGAAGCAGCATACTCCTTCTCTAAAGACACAGAAAGAGGCGACACTAGTTTTTCTGAAAGATGAGTTAAATTACTTCATACATGGATCGTGGGGTGCAGAAAAGCCTCACTCAGAAGAAGCACGATTACCAAAAGTCTCCCGTGGAGGAGAAATTCTCTCTGCTGTTGTGCTCCAGCTTTAATTTGCTTCTTCTGTGATGGACGTTAATAATCCTGCGACTCCTTCACGACTCTATTAGACCATGAAGCTGGAGATACTTCTGCATATTTGACTCATTTTCTCCTTGAATATTCTTTCACACTGACTTCATGAATCATCGTCTCAACAGATTTTTTTTAACTTTAATTGTCCTTTTTGAGATAATTAAAGTCTTTCGGCTCTTCTTTAGGTAACATAAGGCTGTTGGGATGCTCTGACATGTACCTGGCTTACACATTGTTATTCCTTCCCCTCTCATCCTTTTCTTTCGGGGCCAATAATCCGTCCTCATAGCTCCCCTTTTCCTGCCTGAATCCCCTCCCTGGTTGAAATCCGCTTCATCAACTTCACAGACTCTGAGTCCATATGCCGCCTCTACCGGAGCCAATTTGTGGACTGAGCTGAAGCTGCAGAGAGAAGCTGCTGTGTAGTCTCAGCCAATCTATTTTTCGACGGCAGAGACGACATCATTAGGCTGCATTGATTCATTCTGCTCGCTCGATCTGTGCTGGAGCTCCCTGACTAACTGCAGGAGACGGCCATGGTCGTGTTACTCTGGAATAATTCTCGTTACAGAGCAAAATCTGCAAAAAACAGAGTTATTAATGGGAGCGTGTATGAGTCCGACATTTTCAGGAAGTAGCTCTCACCTCTTCAGGTCGGATATCTGATCGTTGGCATCGACGAGTTTGCTCTCTGTCGACACCAAGTTGTTCTGGAGAGAGATAAAGATGGTGGAAGGAAAATTCTGAGAATCATGATGAAACAAACCTAATCAGCTGAAAGATCTGCATAAAATAACCTAATTGCAATATTTGTGCGATTATTTCTAGTTTCCCATCTTCTCTGTTTTTAAACAAACTCATTGTAGAACATGAACAGTTACATTAATTACAGCACAACAACAACAACCCACTACCACTACAACTGGGACTGATTTTTATACATTTTACTCACTTTTTACTTCTTTTTTTGACAGTTTTGGAACATTTTTATACCTTCTCACTATTTTGAAGGTTCACTCTTAATTTTCTACACATTTTTTTTGCCTATTTTAACACTTTTCACTCTTTTGGCCCATTTTTTGCTACAAACTCACTATTTTCCAAGTTGAATCCCAACTTTCTTGCCATTATTGTTACTTCTTTTCACTGTTTTTTGTCACTTTTCACACCATTTTTGCTTCTTTCTGAATTTCTTAAAGTTTTCTCCCAAATTTTCTTGCTAGTTTTGTTGCTTTTTGTCCATTTTAGTCACTTTTCATTCTTTTTTGCCACTTTTACACAATTTTTTGATACCTTCTCTCTATTTTCCAGGTTCACTTCTAATTTTCTTGACATTTGATGTTATTATTTGGCCATTTCAATCACTTTTTTTTCTGTTTTTGCCACTTGTGCACCATTTTTGTGACTTTTTTTAGTTTTTCCAGGTTTTATCCCCAAATAAATGCCAATTTTGTTGCTTTTTTGGCAATTTTTACCACCTCAGACTAAGTTTTATTGCTACACTTTGCTGTTTTTGCATCTTTTTACCACTTAGATTGTTTCTTTTGTGAAGGTACTTCTTAACAGTTTGGTTTAGAAACATCTGCTGCAAAAACTGTAGCTGATATTTTGACACATTTCAGGTTATAGAAATATTGCACTGTCAGCGATTAGAATATTACAACAGGACATATTGTGATTAGTTGCCCAGCCCTAATAACCACGGTCCAATCAGAGATGGTTTACCTTCACTCCTTCGTGGTCTTTCAGCAGAGAGTCGTATTCCCCGAGCAGCTGAGGAAACAAAATCATCAGACGTCATTGAACACATGTAGTTCCATCAGAAAAAGGTTTATTTTCATGTTTCTGAAGCTCTAGATGTGTTTCTTTTCTTTCATAATCACTAAGGAGTAAACCAGGAGTCAGACTCACATCCTGGAGCATCTTGTACTCCCTCTCCCTCCTCGCCTCCTTCTCGTCGGCCTCCCTTCCTGCTTTCTGCGCCGCCTCCTCCAGCTGTCGAATCTGGCTCTTCAAACGAACCGTCAGAGCGTCTTTCTCTTTGCTCGACCGTTTGCTCTCCTCCAGTCGCTGCTGCAGAGATTTCACAGTCGCACCTGCGACGGCGAATCGCTCCGGCCACTCCGCCTGAAAACAGGGAGTGAAACTCAGGATCAGGAAGGAGGTAGACATGAAATCCACTTCATGTAAACTAACTTTTCTGTTCAAAATTTTCCAGTTCTCGTACCAGTTTTTTCTCCAGTGAGCTGTTTGTTGCTTCTAGTTCCTGTACGCGTCCGGTGGCTTCAGCCAGAGCTCTCTCTAGATGTTTACACCTGAGGGAAAAAAAGTGACATTGAGTCAGAAAACTAAAAATCAGACCAGCCTTAAAGTCAGATCATTTCATCCTCCTGCTCTTATTTTTTAAAACCTTAAACACGATGATCTAATTGTTCAAAATAATCACTTTTCATCACCCTGTATTACATTCATACGTTTGTTCTGGATGTTTAAGTTCAAAATAAAGATCCCTCAGTTGTCAAGAAAGCAAGAACTTTAAATAAAACAACTGATAACAACTCTACTTACTCTGGAAAGCCCCGGGTGCTGACTCTCATTTTGTCAGGGGTCATTTTATCCCCACACACAAATATTTCACTTGTGCGCCATTGTGACCCAGATTATTTAAGCGGTATACTACTTTTAAGTAGTACAATAGTTTGAGTTATTGACCCTCCACTTTTCAAAACAATCAGGCGCCGTTGCACCAGCCTGATATAAACTAAATTTAAAGGTGGGGTCTGGAGGAATTTTCTTTACTGTTTTTTACCGACCTTTCTGTGAGGACCTTGTTGCTCTTCTCTAAATCTTTGGGCAGATCTGTGAGCTTCAGTTTGTCTCGCAGGCTCTGGATCTCAGACTCGTAGTAGGCTTTCAGGTCGGCCACGTGTCGGGAGTGTTTCTCTCTCAGGTTCTGCCTCAGCCTGAGGAAACAGAAAACAGTGGGTGAAAAACTGAGAGGGGAAGACTTCTGTTGACTGTTTTTTCAGCGAGTTAGAAGTCCTTAAGTCAAGCTTTGTGTTTAAGCAGTAAATTCTACTTTGGAAAAAAACATCAGAAGAATAAAAAGAAGATATTGTGAGTTGAATGCAGCATTAAGAAGAGTTTTCTGGTGTTTTTAATCCTGGGTCTTACTCATAAACCTTTAAGTGCCTCAATAAGCAACAGTTTTATAACCAGCCCTGTTCATTCCCTATATATATATTGAATGAACAGCGTGGCTCCACCTTTTACGGTTTTGAAGCCAAAAGAATCCGCCAATGTGCAGCCAGAGTCTGTGCAGAAGAGAATTTGATTGGAACAGGTCACAAAAAAGCAAAAAAAATATTTCTTTTTCTTACTTTTAAAGGTCCAATCTCTTTTTGACAGTGGCCTACAGGTGCAAACACGCTGCAAAAACGGAAAAAAGCTCCGCAAAAACAGAAAAGTGATGCAAAAATAGAAAAGAGCTACAAAAATAGAAAGTGATGCAAGAACAAAAAAAGGGATGCAAAAACAGAAAAGAGCAGCAAAAACAGAAAAGAGCAGCTAAAATAGAAAAGAGCTGCAAAAACAAAAAAAGTGATGCAAAAACAGAAAAGTTATGCAAAAACAGAAAAGTGATGCAAGAACAGAAAAGAGCAGCAAAAACAGAAAAGAGCAGCTAAAATAGAAAGTGATGCAAGAACAAAAAAAGTGATGCAAAAACAGAAAAGAGCAGCTAAAATAGAAAAGTGATGCAAAAACAGAAAAGTGATACAAAAACAGAAAAGAGCAGCTAAAATAGAAAGTGATGCAAAAGCAGAAAAGTGATGCAAAAACAAAAAAAGTGATGCAAGAACAGAAAATAGATGCAAAAACAGAAAAGTGATGCAAAAACAGAAAAGAGCTGCAAAAATAGAAAGTGATGCAAAAACAGAAAAGAGCTGCAAAAATAGAAAGTGATGCAAAAACAGAAAAGAGCTGCAAAAATAGAAAGTGATGCAAAAACGGAGAAAAGATGCAAAAACAAAAGTGATGCATGAAGAAGACGCTGCACATTCACTCACACAACAGAAGTGTTTGTGCCTGTAGGCCACCGTACTTTTTGGCTCTCCCTCCTGAAGTTTCTCACATTCCTGATAAAACTTACTTGTGAACGGCAGCTGTCTATCATGTTAAAAATTAAACTCATATTCCAGTTTTTAACGTCTAATAACTAATGAAAAACCTACACCTCAGAAAAAAGAAACAAATTACATCTTCATATCACTGCAGCGTAAGGATGTGAGAAACATTTCTACGAGGTGTATTAAGTTTTTTCAAGTTTTACCACCTCACATCTGGAATGAATGAGGAGATGTAGTTTTTGACCTATACTGCAGCCAGCCACCAGGGGGAGCAGTTTTTATGCAGATGTTAGTGTTTGACTCACAGAGAAAGGACGACAGGATCCTCCAAAGACGAAGCTCTCTCCATGTGTGGACTGACCGCCGGCCTCAGAGACGACCTGGACCCCGACCCGGGCTTCAGGGTGCTGGTGTGGGTGTGGCTGCCCTCCTCCTCGCTGGCTAAGGGGGCGCTGGCTCTGCGTCGCTGGCTGGATGTGTGAGTCTGGTCCTGGGGGGTGGACTGGACCGGTTTCCCCCACGCGCTGTGGGGTTTGGACGGGCAGGGACCTGCGGCTGAGGCGCTGGAGGTGTCGGAGATGCAGTCTGTGTCTGCGGGGTTGGGGCTGCACTCCACCATGCTGTCGGGGGTCACCGGGGTCTCCACGCGGGGGTAGAGGTGGGGCTGGGCGGCGAAGGAGGGGCTACTGAAGTGAGAGGGGGAGGTGAAGCCGGAAGTTCGGTCTGAGTGTCGCTGGTTCGCTGCTGGATCCAACGTCAAAACCTGAGACACAGAAAAAAGATCCAGAACGAGTTGTTTACGTTTTTACTCTGATTTAAAGTTTCTCTTCTGAGTTTGAGTTCTGATTATAACAGTTTTAGTTTTAGTTTCCAGCAGGTTTGGGGGGAAAAGAAAGTGAGAAATGATGAAAGAGAGAAAGCAAAAAGACACAATGTAAGGTTGAGAAAGGTGAAGAGAATAAAATTTAAAAAGGCAGAAAAAGAGTGAGGGCATGAGGGAACACGACAAGGTACAGAAAGGAAAGAGAATGACGGAATAAAGGAAAGAGGGAAGGTGGGAGGGGAGGAAGAAATTAAAGGGAAGTAAAAGAAAGAGGGGAAATTTAAAAAAAGAACGAAAAGGAAAGAAAGAAAGGGGGAAAAGGAGGCGAGGGGAAAATTGAAGAGAGTAGAGACAGGACAAAAAAGACAGAGGGGAAATGTGGAAAAAAGAAAGAAAGAGAAGATGAAAAGCACAGAAAAAAGAGGGGTAAGTGAAGTATGGAAAGACAGAAGGAGGGAAAAAGTGAAGAAAGGAATGAAAGAAATTAGAAAAAAACTGAAGAAAGAAAAGAAAGATGGAATAAGTGAAGATAGAAAGAAATACATTGTGAAAAAAATGAAGAAAGGAATGAAAGAAATTAGTAAAAATTGAAGAAAGGAATGAAAGAAATTAGAAAAAATTGAAGAAAAGAATGAAAGAAATCAGAAAAAATTGAAGAAAGGAATGAAAGAAATTAGAAAAAATTGAAGAAAGGAAAGAAAGATGGAATAACAGAAAGTAGAAAGACATAAATTGCGGAAAAAAATGAAGAAGGAATGAAAGAAATTAGAAAAAACTGAAGAAAGAAAGAAAGAAAGAAAGAAAGAAATCCAGATTAAGATTATTTCTCATTGATTGTTTGCAGATGTTTCAAAAATATAATAATAAAGAAAGTAACTGACAGAATTTTACAGGAAACTATTGTTTTGCAGGTCAGAGCGTTTCTATGTCTAAAAGTTAAAAAAGGTTTTTTAAAATTCTAAATTTCTGGAATAAGCTGAGAAAAAAACACACTTAGAGGAAATGTTCCTGCTCTGAGTTACAACACATTAAACTATAATAAAACTTAAAGTATAGACGTTCATTTCATAAACACAAAGGAGTCTCACTCTAGGACAGAAGAGTAAATATCTGCCGGTAAAAAAAGAGGAAGAACTTCACAAAGTCAGAGCCTCAGCCAAAGATCTTTGGAGCAGTGAGGAGCCACGTGTCGTACCTGTGGAGAGGTTGGACTGGACGTAACAGATCCTTCCCAGTCCGAGCGCTTACAGTCTGTTCTCTGCTTGTTCTGGTAGATTTCTTTGAGGGACAGCCGAGGCTCCTGGGAGGGGGTCTGAAACCAGAACAACGATCAGAACTCACACATCCGTAACTCGCATCACTTAAACCTGGAGGGTTAAAAAAATCAGAACAGTTTTCTTCTAGGCTTTTTGTAGAGAGATACAGGAAACGTGTGGAAAGAAGGAACCAAAAAGTGAACACATCAAAAATCGTGACGGCGATTTCAGCGTCCGAACATGGGACACCTGCTCCACCAACTGAGCTTAACCGAAGCCTGGCACCTGATTTTTTTTTACCTGGTGTCCCAGAAAATTTTTGGAAACAAGATAAAAGACATATGTTTGGTTTGCCAGAGCTGAGTGGTGAGAAACCAGAGTGATGGAAATGCTTCTGCATGTAATCACTCAATGTCTTCTCCCTACTCAAACCATAAATAATCTTTAAAGAGCGGTACTGTGCAGTTTTTAAAGCTTTGTTTTGTAACTCTGATCCCCCTGTAGTATCTTCACATGACTTAAAGCTCAACAAAGTCTCTTTTTTTCTCACACTGGTGTTTTAAAAACCTCCCACACACTCACCAGACTCATGGAGGCCTCCTGCAGAAGGAGGTAGGCGCCGCTGTCGAAGCTGTCGGGTAGAGGGTGATACAGCTCGCTCTCATTCAGACGCCAATAAGTGAGACCTGAGACAGAGAGGAGAACGTGACCTGATGAAAACACTTTTTCTAACTTTTCATAAACTCTGAGACCACAAATGTAAATCAAGACAAAAAGAGATGGGATCATTTTGAATTTGATGCCTGCAACTCGTTCCTAAAAAGCTGTAACAGGTTTAACAACAGTCTGTGAAAGTTGCTGTTTGGATCATTCCACAGGTGAACAGGTTGATTTAAACAGGTGAGTGTCATGATTGGGTATAAAAGGAGCATCATCCCCAAAAGGCTCAGTCCTTCACAAGCAAAGATGGAGCCGGGTTCACCACTTTGTCAACAACTGCGTGAGCAAATAGTCCAACAGTTTAAGAACAATGTTTCTCAACTTTGTTCAACTGCAGGAATTGATGGATTTGATCATCTACAGACCATAATATCATCAAAAGATTCAGAGAATCTGGAGAAATCTCTGCACGTAAGCAGCAAGGCCCAAAACCAACATTGAATGGCTGTGACCTTTGACCCCTCAGACGGCGCTGCATTAAAAACCCACATCATTGTGTAAAGGATATTAGCTCGTGGGCTCAGGAACACTTCAGAAAACCATTGTCAGTTAACACAGTTCATCACTACATCTACAAGTGACAGTTCAAACTCTACCATGCAAAGACAAAGTCAGACATCAACAACACACACAAACGCCGCAGAACTCTTTTTGGAAATCATGGACGTGGTGTCCTCCAGGCCGAAAAGGAAAAGGAAAATCCAGATTATTCTCAGCGCAAAGTTGAAAAGCAGCATCTGTGATGGTATGGGGGTGTGTTAGTGCCCCATGGCATCATGGGTAACTGTCCCAGTATCTGTGAAGGCAGCATTAATGCTGAAAGGTACAAACAGGTTTTGGAGCAACATCTGCTGCCATCCAAGACACTTTGTCTTTTTCAGGGACGTCCCTGATTATTTCAGCAAGATAATGAAACCAAGACACATTCTGCTCCTGTTACAACAGCGTGGCTCCGTAGTAGAAGAGTGCAGCTGCCTGCAGTCCAGGACACTTTTTGAGTGATGTTAAAGGAAAGGTGATGTAACACAGTGGGAAACATGAACCTGTCACAACTTTTTAGGAACATGTTGCAGACATCAAATTCAAAATGAGTGAATGTTAGAGAAAAAAAACACAATCAAGTTTATCAGTTTCTTGTCTGTGTATTTAACTGAATGTAGGTTAAACAGGATCTGAATATAATTGTAGTCTGTTGAATATGTTTCACACAATGTCCCAACTTTATTGGAATTGGGGTTGTAAATAAATGTGGATTTTTGCTCTGTTTTCATATTTGTATCAGGTGAAGATTGAAGATATTTCAGGAAATTAAAATAGAAGTTCTGATTTATTGATCGACCCTGAGTGGTCCCACAGTGCCCCCCTACTGTTGCTTGTTGTAACTGCAGCTGGTTTCTCTTTCTCTTCTTTCACAGAGGCTGCAGTGAGTCCATCTGTTTATTTAATTACAGTAATACTCTCAGTGATTCCTCACACTGTCTGAACCTGCTGCTGCTGCTGCTGTCGTGTGTGTGAGTCTGAGTCAGTGAATTGTTACCTGATGCCTCAGACATCAGGCTGTCACTCCTCCTCAGGGGAAACGAGCTGGACGACGGCCCGACCGCTCTCTGCTCAAATGCAATAGAGATGAGTGGATTAGACTCAGCACGGAGGTGTAATAAGGACAACCACAACAGACACACACGGAGTGAAAACAGACGCAGAGATTTGACCGTCCCCGCGGCGTGAGGCCTACCTGGTCCGGGGGCTCTGAGCTCTCTGTGGGGGGGTGTTTGGGTGTTTCTCTGAGGCCATGAGGCTGCTCCTGCTGCTCCAGGGTTTGGGAGGAAGTGTGTCCTGCTTTGCTCTTCTTGGGCCTGAGTTTCTGTCTCTGGGCCCAGGAAGTGAGCGGCTGACTGGAGCTGCTAAGAGAGAGAGAGAGAGAGACGGTCAAGGTTAGAGGATACGAATGCAGAAACACTGAAGCAGAAAGCAGAGCATGGAATAATTCAGGAATAATGCGATCACAGAGTTTATTGTCTGACTCTATTGTTTATAATCCTCTCAGTACCGTCTGCAGCTGAGCAGACAATAGTATGAACAATAATTTCATTTGACCCAAAAGCTTAATTCTCTGGATATTTTCCCTCTTTTAATCAGCTGTTACTCTCATGAATCTCTCTATTTCAAAGTAAAATGCTGCAATCTAACCTGTTTTTTTCTATTCACAGGGTTCCCACTCTTTTCCTTAAGTTATTTTCAAGGACTTTCCCAGGACTGTAGCTTGAATTTACCCAGATTGTTTCCGTTTGATGCACAGCCTATAGTCATTATTTATCTATGAATAATAGTTATGACAAATGTGTCACAGAATAATGCAAACACACCCATATATTGCAGCATAGCACGTTTCAAACTGCTAGTTTGAAAGCATCTGCACTGAAAACTACAGGAAATAGAGATTAATTCAACATTCTTTTAACATACAAAGCAAAAAAATTGCAGGTGTGCAAGACCCAAAATAAACGGATTGTCCCTTTGAGAATAGTGATGACTTCTTAGAATGTAAACAAAGAAACTGCGCATTATTGTTTTCCCGTCTCTGAATGTTGCTTGTGTGGTGCATGATATGATTGATTGCTGCTTAACTTACAAACGGAGGTGGAGTAGGAAAAGGTTGACTCTGATTGGCTGTTATCACACATCTGTCCGTCATGTTTGATCAACTAAATATGCTCACAGCTGATCATCAAAACCAATCTGAAATTTATCACGATCATATAATCGCCCAGCCCTATTTCATTAGCATGACCAACAGAAGTTGCACTGTCGAACTGGGCAATTCTTTCTCACTTCCACACATTTTAAACTGTTTCCACCCATTTTAGTCATTTAATCAAGCTGGCAAAGTCTTTGAACTGTATTTAATTTGTTTGAAAGTTACAAAATCAACCCAGATTGACTGATTAATGGCTGATGTGTAACGTCAGTGAATCCTGGTTGTGTCCTACCAGTGCTCATCTACCAACTCCAACCTCACCAAGCAGAGCAAACGTAACCTGGCTCTTCATTTTATTGATCGACTCTCAGGTTTGAACAGATCACTGCAGAATAACTGCTGCATGTGGACGGGAATCAACATTAGCACAAAGAGGTTAGCCCCTGTCTTAGCCTTAAGCTTGTGTTCTAACCTCTGGCTCATGATGTAGCCTATAGCTCACATTAAAGCCTCTAGCTTGTGTCCTGTCCTTAAGCTCATATTTAAATCTGAAGGTCATGTTTTAGCCTGAAGCTCATGTTTAAGCCTTCAGCTTGTGTTTAAGCGTTTTGTTCCTGTTTAAGCCTTTAGCTCATGATTCAGCCTTCAGTTCATGTTTTAGCCTTTAGTTCATGTTTAAGCCTTTAGCTCATGTTTTAGCCTTTAGTTCATGTTTTAGCCTTTAGCTCATGATTCAGCCTTTAGTTCATGTTTTAGCCTTTAGCTCATGTTTTAGCCTTTAGTTCATATTTTAGCATTAAGTTCATATTTTAGCCTGAATCTCATGTTTAAGCCTTTAGCTCATGTTTTAGCCTTTAGATCATGTTTTAGCCTTTAGCTCATGTTTAAGCCTTTAGCTCATGTTTAAGCCTGAGGCTGATGTTTTAGCCTCAAGCCCATGTTTAAGCCTTTAGTTCATGTTCTAGCCTTTAGCTTATGTTTTAGCCTTTTGCCAGTGTTCTAATCTTTAGCTCATGTTTTGGCCATTAGCTTGTGTTTTAGCCTTTAGCATGTGTTTTAGCCTTAAGCTTGTATTTAAGTCTTTGGCTTGTGTTTTAGCCTTAAGCTCATGTTTTAGCCTTTAGCTCATGATACAACCATTAGCTCATGTAATAGCCTTAAGCTCATGTTTAAGCCTTTAGCTCATGTTTCAGCCTGTAGCTTGTATTTTAGCCTTTATCATGTGTTTTAGCCTTAAGCTCATATACGAGCCTTAAACTCATGTTTTAGCCTTTAGCTTGTGTTTTAGCCTTTAGCTCATGATACAACCATTAGCTCATGCTTTAGCCTTCAGCTCATGCTTTAGCCTTCAGCTCATGTTTTAGCCTTAAGCTCGTGTTTTAGCCTTTAGCTCATGATACAACCATTAGCTTGTGTTTTAGCCTTCAGCTCATGTTTTAGCCTTTAGCTCATGATACAACCATTAGCTTGTGTTTTAGCCTTAAGCTCATTTTTTTGCCTTTAGCTTGTGTTTTAGGCTTTAAATATCCTGGATAACTTAACTTTTTCCATAACATCTGACCTCTGTTTTCATTTTTCATGTTTCCCGTCACTATAAAATTGGTCAAGAAATGTTCAGGATATTCCAGGGTGTGTGGTAACCCTGCATTTAGATATATTGAGCATCTATTTCTTGAATGAGCCTGATCTGTTCTTTGGTCGGGTCACATCCCTCATAAGTTGAGACTTCTTCTCTGTTTTATCCATCCACTCTTCAATAAAGGCAAGAAATCCCAAAATATAACTCTGAATAAATATCTTTAATGGGGGTTGGAGGCGGTTTTTGCCTGAGAGTTTAAAGAATTGGGGCGATAAAAAGTGCTTTAAGACCACTGTTAATTAGTCTAAGCCTTTCTAATACCTTTGAAGACTTTCTTAAACCTGTTTTTAGTATTCTGCTGATAAGTTTCCTCTAAAGGGCTCAGACGTACCCGGAGGCTTTCTGCTGATACACCGATGTGTTCGCCTCCTCTGCTCGCTGACTCCTCTCATCGGGAAAATCCTTCCTGCAGCCGACCAGAACCGTCTCTGCGTCCTCCTGGAGGTTCGGGGACCACGGGGGCTTCTCTCTCACTTGGGCTCCGTCCTCGGGCTCCAGACCCGTCTCCCAGGCGCACAGAGTCCCGTAGCCGCTGCTGAGCACGGTGGTGGCCCGCTCCTCGCCCTGGTTCTCTGATCTCTGCAGAGGAGGCGACGGGGAGCTGAAGGGTGTGTGCGCGGGGGCCACCAGGCTGTCGTTGTCGCTGGCCGCGTGTTTGGAGCTTGTGCAGAGGAGAGGGAAAATATAGTCCTTTGTGTTTGCTGTGGTTTTGGTCACTGAAGTTGGAGAGAGCTCTGTGTGTGGCTGGATGCAGGCCTGACGGTTCTGGAGCTGAACCAGAGCCTTGATTTCATCCTGGATCAACTGGAGAGACAGAAATCAGGGTTTTAAAAGTGAAAACAGAAACACTTTCATCCAGAACATTTGGTCGGACATGGCTGCACGTGACACTCGCAATATGTCCTGTTGTAATATTGCAATCGCTGGCCGTGCAATATTTCTTTAACCTGATATATGTCAGAAAACCAGAAACTATATATTTTGCAGTAGTTGTTTTCTGTTCTACACCAGTGTTACTCAACTCTGCACAACATAAGTGACATACTGTTGAAAACTACCTTGAAAAGCCGCAAAAAAAGCAAGAAGTAGCCATAAAAATAAGCTTAAAGTGGAAAAAATGGTCATCAAGCAGCAAAAATTTGCCAGAACATTGGGAAAGAACTTGGGGATAAGTCAAAAAGAATCACAAAATGATCCAAAAGTGGCAAAAAAGAGTGAAAAGTGACTAAAATGGACATACAGCAACAAATATTGGCAGAAAAACTTCAGCCTGAAATTTCCCAGAAAACCAGAGACAAAATTTTTTGCAGTAGATGTTTTCTGCTCTACACCAGTGTTACTCAACCCTGCTCAACTAAAGAGACAAACTGTTGAAAAACTACCTTGAAAAGCAGCAAAAACATCAAGAAGTAGCAATAAAAATTAGTTTAAGGTTGAAAAAATGGTCATAAAGCAGCAAAAATTTGCCAGAACATTGGGAAAGAACTTGGGGATAAGTCAAAAAGAATCAAAAGATGATCCAAAAGTGGCAAAAAAAGAGTGAATAGTGACTAAAATAGACATACAGCAACAAATATTGGAAGAACAACTTCAGCCTGAAATGTCTCAGAAAACCAGAGACAAAATTTTTTGCAGTAGATGTTTTCTGCTCTACACCAGTGTTACTCAACCCTGCTCAACTAAAGAGACAAACTGTTAACAAACTACCTTGAAAAGCAGCAAAAACATCAAGAAGTAGCCATAAAAATAAGCTTAAGGTGGAAAAAAATTGTCATAAAGCAGCAAAAATTGGGGAGAACATTGGGAGAAAACTTGGATGTTAGTCAGAAAGTGGCAAAAAAAAAGTGAAAAGTGACTTAAACTGACATACAGCAACAAAAACTGGAAATCAGTGCAATATTTCTTTAACCTGAGATATGTCAGAAAACCAGAAACTACATATTTTGCAGTAGTTGTTTTCTGTTCTACACCAGTGTTACTCAACCCTGCTCGACCAATGACACAAACTACTTTGAATAGCGGCAAAAACAGCAAGAAGTAGCCACAAAAACAGGTTTAAGGTGGAAGAAATGTCATAAAGCAGCAGAAATAGGTGACCACACAGGGAGAAACTTAGAAATTACTCAGGAAGTAGCAAAAAAATGATCCAAAAGTGGCAAGAAAAGAGTGAAAAGTGACTAAAATGGACATACAGCAACAGGAAATGGTAAGATGATGGGGAAATCAGTGCAATATTTCTCTGACCTGAATTGTGTCAGAAAACCAGACACAATATTTTTTGCAGTAGATGTTTTCTGCTCCACACAAGTGTTACTCAACCCTGACTCAACTGATAAGAAATAATGTTGAAAACTACGTTGAAAAAGGCAAAAACAGCCAGAAGTAGCCATAAAAATTAGTTTAAGGTTGAAAAAATGGTCATAAAAGCAGCAAAAATTTGCCAGAACATTGGGAGAAAACTTGGAATAGTCTGAAAGTAGGAAAAAAAAAGGACAAAAAGTGGTAAGAAAAGAGTGAAAAGTGACTAAAATGGACATACAGCAACAAAAATTGGCAAGATAATCAGGAATCAGTGCAATATTTCTTTGACCTGAAATGTGTCAGAAAACTAGAGAAAGTACTTTTTTACAAAAGATGTTTTCTGCTCGAGACCAGTGCTACTCAACAAGGGACACAAATGGTTAAAAACTACCTTGAGAAGCAGCATAAACAGCAAGAAGTAGCCATAAAAACAAGTTTGAGGTGGAAAAAAATGTCATAATGCAGCAAAAATGGGCAAGAATGTTGGGAGACAACTTGGGAATTAGTTAGAAAGTAGCAAAAGAATGATCCATAAATGGCAAGAAAAGAGTGAAAAGTGACTAAAATGGACATACAGCAACAAAAACTGGCACGATAATCAGGAAATCAGTGCAATATTTCTTTGACTTGAAATATTTCAGGAAACAATGGACGTTATATTTTACAGTAGATGTTTTCTGCTCTACACCAGTGTCACTCAACACTACTCAACAAAAGAGACAAACTGTCAAAAACTACCTTGAAAAGCGGTGAAAACGGCAAGAGGTAGCCATAAAAATAAGTTTAAGGTGGAAGAAATGGTCAAAAAGCAGAAAAAATTGACAAGAATATTTGGAAAAACTTGAGAATTAGTCAGAAAGTAGCAGAAAAATAGTCAAAAAGTGGCAAGAAGAGAGGGCAAAGTGACTAAACAGCAACAAAAACTGGTAAGATAATCGTGAAAAACTTGAGAAATTGTCAGAAGGTTGCAAAAATGTTGAAGACAGAAAACTCAAAAAACAGTCAAAAAGTGGTAAAACTTTCCAAAGGTCTGACTTTTCTGTTTAAATTTCCCTCGTTACTAATCTTATATAATATTCTAACCTCCTAGAACACGTAATGCAAGCCATTACAATGTTGTCCCCTTCAATTTAGAAATATAGCAAAAGAAATCCCACCAAAAATCAACCAATAGTGCTGACTCACCTGGATTTGGCACTGGTATTGCTCTTGCTGGGCGAGTATTTGCTCCTGGTATTGCTTCTCAACCAGCTGAAACAGATGCAACCATCGGCCCTTTTTACGGAGAAACGGAAACATGGTGGAGTCAGAGTTTA
The DNA here is from genome assembly GCA_008086565.1 of Thalassoma bifasciatum. Classification (NCBI taxonomy): domain Eukaryota; kingdom Metazoa; phylum Chordata; class Actinopteri; order Labriformes; family Labridae; genus Thalassoma; species Thalassoma bifasciatum. The sequence continues at coordinate 7,040 of RPOG01000582.1, read as the reverse complement.
TGCAGGAACAGCCGGGTCATTTTCATCACGACTTATTTGACTTTTATCTGATCTTAAAGTACAGGAAGAACTGCTCTGTCATCATAATGAGTCACACATCACTTAGACTTAGACTTAGACAGAGTATGAAGCAGATGAAGCCCTGCGGGATAAACTATAGTGAAATTATTCAGCAATCTGAAAGTTAGTTCATAGTTAATATCACATAAGGTGCTTTATTCGACACTTTCAGGGTTAAAGGCAGCAACTTATATCCCTCTAATACTGTTTGGTCGTGGAAGAAAACTTAAATGTTGGAGCCTCTATGCAGGAGCGTGTAATTCAAAATCAATGATTAACAGAGATCAGCGTGATTAAGACTCTTTGCAAACACAAACAGTGTTCACGGAGGCAGAGGGAGACAGAGACGACCAGGTGAAAGTCTGTTAGCAGGAAACTTAAAATAAAATGGGAATGTCATTTTTCACAATATTGTGCAGCCCTTTTACAAACATTATTGAAAATGATTAAAAGCTGCTCTGTAACCCCCAACAACAGAGAAATTCAGCTGAAGTCTTTCTACACTTCCTCCATCCCCAAGGCCACAACATCCAACATGGTGTGAACTTCATCATCAGCTCTCATCCCCCTGAGCATCCACGAAACGATTTTAGAGCGTGTGTGAACTTGTCTGAGTTTAATGCACAGACAAAACTGTGCATCCTTCAAACTTTGCAGAATCAGAGCAAAGAATAATTAAATAAGCTATAAAGATTAGAAGAAGTTAAATGTGGCAAAAACGGTCAAAAAGCAGCAAAAATTTGGAGAAAACTTGATATATACTTAGAAAGTAACAAAAATGGCCCAAAAGTGGTGGAAAAAAGAGTGGAAAGTGACTAAAATTCACATATAGCAACAAAAATGGGCAAGAAAATTCTGAGAAAACTTGGAAAATACTCAGAAAGAGACACATGTTGAAAACTACATTTACAGGAGCAACAGTCAAAGTGGTGAAACGTAACAAAACAGTAGCAATAAAAATAAGTCTAATGTAGCAAACATGGTCCAAAAGTGGTGGGAAAAGAGTGAAAAGTGACTAAAATGTCCAAAAAGCAACAAAAATCTGCAAGAAAATTCTGAGATAATTTGGAAAACAGTCAGAAGGTAGCTACAATGGGGGAAAGAGTGACAAAAACAGTGAAAAAAGGAAAAATAAAAATAAAAAAATAGCCAAAGGCAACAAAAAAAAGGCTAGAAAGTTGGGATAAAAGTTGCAAAATAGTCAGGAGGTAGAAGAGACAGTTCAAAGTGGTGAAAAAATAGAGTGAAAAGTGACTAAAGTGTCTAAAAAGCAAATAAAATCATACAGAAAGCGGTGAAACTTGACAAAAACAGCAAAAAGTAGCTCTCAAAAATAAGTTTAAGATGTCAAAAACGGACCAATAACAGAAAAAATTGGGAGAAAACTTTAGAAATACTCAGAAAGCAGCAAAAAGATCCCAAAGTGGTGGGAATACAATGAGTGAAAAGTGACAAAAATATCTGAAAAGCAACAAAATCAGCAAGAAAATTCTGAAAAAAAACTTGCAAAGGGCGACAAAAAAGTAGTGAAAATTGATTAAAAAATAGCTGAAGGCAACAAAAAATGGCAAAATAGTTGGGATTAAAACTTGCAAAATAGGCAGGAGGTAGCAAAGATAGTCCAAAAGTGGTGAAAAAAAAGGGGAAGAAGTGAGTAAAATGTCCCAAAAGAGACAAAAATTGGCAAGAAAATTCTGAGAAAACTTGAAAAGAGTGACAAAAAAAAGTGAAAAGTGGTAAAAAATAGCCAAAGGCAACAAAAAAAGGCAAGAAAGTTGGAATAAAACTTGAGAAATAGTCAGAAAGCAGCAAAAAAAGATCCAAGAGTGGTGGGAATAAAAAAGTGAAAAGTGACTTAAATATCTGAAAAGCAAAAAAATCAGCAAGAAAATTCAGAAAACACTTGCAAAGGGCGACAAAAAAGTAGTGAAAATTGGTTAAAAAAATAGCTGAGGGCAACAAAAAATGGCAAGAAAGTTGGGATTAAACTTGCAAAATAGTCAGGAGGTAGCAAAGACAGTCCAAAAGTGGTGAAAAACAAAGGGGAAGAAGTGAGTAAAATGTCCCAAAAAGCAATGAAAATCTGCAAGAAAATTCTGAGAAAACTTGAAAAGAGTGACAAAAAATAGTGAAAAGTGGGAAAAAACAGCCAAAGACAACAAAAAAAGGCAAGAAAGTTTGGATAAAACTTGAAAAATAGTCAGAAAGCAGCAAAAAGATCCAAAAGTGGTGGGAAAAAATGAATTAAAAGTGACTAAAATGACCACAAAGCAACAAAATCAGCAAGAAAATTCTGAGAAAACTTAAAAAGAGTGACAAAATATAGTGAAAAGTGGTAAAAAAAATAGCTGAAGGCAACAGAAAATGGCAAGAAAGTTGGGATAAAACTTGCAAAATAGTCAGGAGGTAGCAAAGACAGTCCAAAAGTGGTGAAAAAAGGGGGAAAAGTGACTAAAATATCCCAAAAGAGACAAAAATAGGCAAGGAAATTCTGAGAAAACTTGAAAAGAGTGACCAAAAAATAGTGAAAAGTGGGAAAAAAACAGCCAAAGACAACAAAAAAAGGCAAGAAAGTTGGGATAAAACTTGTAAAATAGTCAGGAGGCAGCAAAAAGATCCAAAAGTGGTGAAAAAAAGGGGGGAAAGTGAGTGAAATGTCCCCAAAAGCAACGAAAATCTGCAAGAAAATTCTGAGAAAACTTAAAAAGAGTGACAAAAAGTAGTGAGAAGTGGGAAAAAACACCCAAAGGCAACAAAAAATGGCAAAATAGTTGGGATTAAATTTGCAAAGTAGTCAGGAGTAGCAAAAAGAAATGTCATGGGTTGTTGTTGTTGTGCCATAATTAATGTGAATGTTGATTTCTTACAATGTGTTTGATTAAAAAAACATAGGATGGGGGACCTAGAAATAATCGCACCAAAAACTACAGGGAAAAACAATCCCAATTTCATTATTTTTGCAGATCTTTCAGCCCTACTTCCATCCTTTTCCATATTTTTCTGAATGGTGTGTGACGGGCCGAGAGGTGCAGCTGTGAAGCACTTTGATCCCGGAGCAAACTCTCATCACAGAGATCTAATAATTCTCCACCAGTTTGACGTTTCAGAGATGAAGTGTGCAGACTCAGCGGCCTGATGATCTATACAGTGAGATGTCTCCGTGTTGCAGTACATCACACTCGTCTCTTCCCTCTTTCCAACATCCTGTGTCTGAAAAATCCGCTGCTTTGTGCTGTTTGTGTGTCTCACTGTCAGATAAAAGTGACAGCGCAGAGCGAGGATGCTGCAGCTATAACTCCAACTTTTATTTCCACCACATCAGCTTCTACGAACACATACTACAAGCACTTTTCTATTTCAGGACACTTTTTTTTTTTTTTTTCCTACCTCACAATCCTTCCAGATCTCGGGGTCGGTCTCTCCGCTGCTCTGGATCTCCTGCACCAAAGCCCTCAGGGTCTCCAGGGAGCTGGGGTTGATGAATGGGAGGCTCTTCCCCGGCTGGAACGCTTCATCCGTGCTCAGACACAGACTCCTACCATAAAATCATACGGACATAAATCACACATGGAGGAGCGGTAATACATGCATGAGGTGGGAGTGCATACATGTTTTTACAGCCAGGCAAGGACAGAGCTGCAGAGATGGACAAATTCATTTAAACATCAATTACATTTGAAATTAGGGCTGAACGGTTGTAGAAAAAAGATTTAATTGTGATTTTTCTGGCAATTCACGATTTTCTTTAAATCAAACTTTAGGGAAATTTTCACAATGTACAGTAACATTTACAAACTTGACAGAAAAATTACACCAAACCATTGAAACATCAAAAGCTTTTACTATAATGCGAGGATGAAAATAAAAACTGAAGGTAAGAATTGTTTCCGTCTTTGAGATAAAAGGTCAATATTTTAACATGAAAAGTGGAAATTTTGAGAAATAAAGACAAAATTCTAAGACAAAAAGTCAATAACTGTCAGAGTTTAAGAAATCAATTCAACATTATGTGAAAAAAGTCCAAACTTTCTCAAAAAAGGTCAAAATTTCAAGACGACAAAAGTCAAAGGTGAAAAATCTACGTTTTGAAATAATACAGATATAGATAAATAAAGTTAATGTTTGTACGGAAGCGTATTGCTGCCATGATTAAAAAAAAAAAAAGTGTCGTTGTACCAGGTAAAACATTTTTTTGTGATATTTTGACGTTTACGTTTTTGAAATACAGGCAATGTTTGAGATAAAAAGCTGAAATTTTGATATAAAAAGTCAAAACTCTAAGATTTAATTCAAAGTTATAAGAAGAAAATACACTATTATGGGACAAAAAGCAAGAAAGAAAAATTAAAAATAAGATTTTTAGGTAAAAAGTCGAATTTGGACTTTCTAAGTATGTAAGACTTGTTTCCGTCTTTGAGATAAAAGGTCAATATTTTAATATGAAAAGTGGAAATTTTGAGAAATAAAGACAAAATTCTAAGACAAAAAGGCAATAACTGTCAGAGTTTAAGAAATCAATTCAAAATTATGTGAGAAAAGTCCAAACTTTCTCATTCAAGGTCAAAATTTTAAGACGACAAAAGTCTAAGATAAAAAGTCTAAGTTTTGAAATAAAGGTAATGTTTGAGATAAAAAGTTGAAATTTTGATATAAAAAAGTCAAAACTCTAAGATTTAAGTCAAAATTATACAAAATAAACACAAAATTAAAGGATAGAAGGCAAAAAAAAAGAATAAAGAAGATTTTCAGATAAATAGTCGAATTTTGACTTTTATCAAACCCTGAGTCTAACACCAATTCTTGTTATTTTTAAACCAGACTTTTAAATTGTATTTTTAATTATAAAAACTGAAGAACAAAAAGAGCTATCTATGAATCTTAACTTTTAAAAATAATGTAGTGCAAAATGTTCTTAATTGTGTCAAGTTAAATACAATAAAATACAAAACACTTTCAAAAAATTCAACAATCTTAAGGAAAAAAGGATTTTTCCAACAGTCTCACACTAAAGACAGGTGTGTGTGAAACAGCTGACAGAACAGATCCTGGGTCAGTCAGGAGCAAAAAAAAAAAAAAAATCACAGCTTTAGCGATCACATGATCACGATGTCTGAAATTGCAATTTTGATCATAAAACAATAAATCGTTCAGCCCTATTTGAAATTACAGTTTGATTTTCTGGATCTAAAATTGAGCTTCATCACTCTGTTTTGTTCCTAAAGTATCCTCTTCACTCATTTAAGGAAATAAAACATCTTAAAGTCATATCATAGTGTTAATTTAAGAGCAAAACCAGTACTGGGGACACTCAGGATCCTCTTAAAGGAACTTCCTGTAACCCCACTCCCAAACCTCTACACTAATAATCCCATAATTAAACTTCAGATGTGACTTTTGGAAATGAAATGAAAACATAAAACATCGAGGTGTCTCAAAACACACCTGTTCAAAACTGCATTTCCCCTCTAAACCCATTCCCACTTTTTCTCTTTGAATCTTTGTAACTTTGCTTGTTATTTTTAATTATTTGTGTTGTGTGTTTCTGCTTTTTTTTGTTGTTGTGAAGTGTCCTTGAGTGTGGAGAAGGGCGCTTTTAACTAAAATGTATTATTATTTAAATCATTATTACATCTAAATGTTTACAAAGACAGAAACTTTCTTGTAATTCATCATGTGCAGCATCATTTTTTTGTTTCCCTTCTTTTTAAATGTCAGTTTTATTTCTTTTATGGCAGCCATTCTCAACCTTGGGGTCCTGAACTCAACGGGGGTCATGAGATGATTTTAGAAAAATATAACTCAGGTTAAATAACACAATTTCAGACTGGAAGACTTTTTTCAGCTTCTCAAATTAGAGTCATGAGCGGACTGATTCTGTAAGATTTATGAAGACTGAAAAAAACCTTGAAAGTATAGAAAGACACATTTTTTGACTCGTTTTTTCACGTTAAGTATTATTAATGTTCAAAATGAAACATGGGCTGATTTTCTACCCACTGTAAATCCTTCAAGTTTTGATTAGTGTGTGTTGGTTGTTGTTTTCTTTACATATTAACTGCAACTATTATTGGTCTGTTTATCATGTTAAATAGTTATTATGATGCTTTTCTATGTTTTTCAGTGAATCCAAGGTCTTTGAGTCTTTGAGAACAGCTGCTTTATGGGATAAAAACAAACTTTTAATCACTTGATCTTTCATTGAAACCAAGTTTTAATCCTTTTATATCATTAATTAAATATTTTATTCCATCTCAGCTGAAATATCTGTGGTTATATTGCACTTCCTTTTGTGTAACACACTCTGAGTCTATTCAGTTGTAGTGTTTGTTACTTCAGGAGTTAATAATCACAGACTGAGATTTGATTGCAAGCATCAAATTTCTTGAACAACCTCAAAACAAAAGTGTAAATCTGTCATTATTCTCAGCAGAATGACTGAAAGAGTTGTAAATATGGTTTTTAAGTTTAAAAAAATGTACAAAGAGAGATAAATTAGAAGGTAAGTACTTGAAATTTGATTTGATGTTGTATTGGGTTATTTTGTTCCCAGCTTGTCAATCTTGGCATTAAGAGAAGAGTCGATGGGTAAAACCATCTTAAAGTTAAAAATAAGATTTTTATTCTTCCAGCTGCTCCTTTCGAGTCATTTCGATGTGAAACATTTGGGATAAATTTGTGGACTTATATTGTCTTGTTGTACCCTCTCATGTAAAAAAAAGAGATGAATGACGTCTGCTCTGTACCTGATCTTGTTGCATGCTGGTGTGATGTCCACGGGCCTGGTCTCCACAGCGCCCCCTGTAGTTTGGGAGGTGGTGTGTCTGCCCTCTGAGACGGCCAGCCCAGAGGCAGATGTCCCCTCCGAGGACACCAGAGAGGTCTCGCTCTCCTTCCCTCCATCCCCGTCTGCGCTGGCGTGGCAGTGGCTCAAGGCCCCCGAGCTGGACACATCCTCAGAGATACTGTCATCTGTGGACATG
>RPOG01000581.1:89936-293666 GCA_008086565.1 Thalassoma bifasciatum | reverse complement strand
AACTGATGAATGAAGGATGAATGCAGCATGTTATCAGAAAATACTGGAGGAAAATTTACACTCATCAGCCCAGAAGCTGCACATGAGACGTACTTGGACGTTCACACATGACAATGATCCAAAACACAAGGACAAGTGGACCTGCCATTGGCTACAGCAGAATAAAGGGAAGGTTCTGGAGTGGCCATCTCAGTCTAACAAAGCCAAGTCAAAGTTTTGAGATAAAAGTTGAAATTTTGCAAAAAGTCAAAGTTTTGGGGTTTTCAAGTCAAAACTTACAAAAAAATCAAATTCTAAGATAAAGGACAAAAATTGAGAAAGAAGACAGTTTTAAGATAAAGTCAGAATTTTGAGATAAAGAGTCAATATGTTAGAGGAGAAGTTAAATTTTTGAGATAATAAAGTGAAAATTCTTGGATGAAATGTAGAAATTTGGGAGAAAAAGTCAAAGTTTGGAGATAAAAGAAAAAAATTAGATTAATAGCCAAAGTTTTGAGACAAGGATCCACATTTTGAAATTAATAAAGGAAAAACCAAAACATTGAAATTTGGGATAATCAAGTCAAAATCGGAGATACAAAGTTGAAACATGAGATTATAAGTTCAAAATTCTGAGATAAAGCCAAAATTTTGCAAAAAAGTCAAAGTTTTGAAATAAAAAAGTCAAACCTAGAGAAAAGAAGTCCAATATTTTGGATTAATGTCAAAAAATTGAGAAAAAAACCATCATTCTGGTATGAAATTTTTGAGGTAAAAGTCAATATCTTAGAGAAAAAGTCATATTTTTTAAATTAATAAGTGAAAAATTTTTGATGAAAAGTTGAAATTTGGGTCCTGCCATTGGCTACAGCAGAATAAAGTGGAGGTTCTGGAGTGGCCATCTCAGTCTCCTGACATCAATATCATTGAGCCACTCTGGGGAGATCTCAAACCTGCAGTTCATGCAAGACAGAGCAAGAATTTACAGGAACTGGAGGCTTTTTGCCAAGAAGAATGGTCAGTTTTACCATCTGAGAAAATAAAGACCCTCATCCACAACGAGCACAAAAGACTTCGAGCTGTCACTGATGTTAAAGGGGGAAATACACGCTGTTAAGAACTGGGGGAGGGAAACTTTTCACCAGGGTCATTCTGGAAGTTTCTGTTGTCGTTCATATTCTCTGAGTTAAGGCCAAGAAATCATAAATTCAGACAAAGTGAATAACACACTTGAAGAAACAGCTGATGAGTGATGAAGTGGCCAAAAAGAGGAGACACTGTCAAAAGAAGCCAAACTCACCAGCGCCCCCTGTGTGTGTAATACACCTATTTTTAAACAAGTAACTCACACAGCTCTGACTCAAAACAGCTGAACTGTCCCTTTAACGTGAACAACAACAACCACAGGAGGAGAAATGAGGAAATTTATTCTTGACTCTTCCTGACTCTGATGATGTAATCATGACATCATCAGTTACCTCTGTATTATATAAACCATGGGAACATCTAAACTGCAGTGACGTGTGTGTGTGTGTGTGTGTGTGTGTGTGTGTGTGTGTGTGNTCTGACTCAAAACAGCTGAACTGTCCCTTTAACGTGAACAACAACAACCACAGGAGGAGAAATGAGGAAATTTATTCTTGACTCTTCCTGACTCTGATGATGTAATCATGACATCATCAGTTACCTCTGTATTATATAAACCATGGGAACATCTAAACTGCAGTGACGTGTGTGTGTGTGTGTGTGTGTGTGTGTGTGTGTGTGTGTGAGGATGCTGTCCTCTCTGTGTTGCTGTCGTGTGTTAGCTCCCCTGAAATATTTACACTCTCGCTCCTGAAAGCTTTTGGTTGTCATGTTATTTTTATAGGATACACACACACACACACACACACACACACACACACACACACACACACAGAGCTGATAGTGTTGATGATGATGTCACTGGTTGTGTTGATATTAAACAGGAAGTATTTTTAGTTCTGTTGCTGGCAGAGTTTTTCTCCTCCTCCTCAGCATGAAGGTGAATTTCCTGGACTCTGATTGGCTGATGCAGCCGCCTGCTTTTGCTCTCCATACTCTGTTTTCCTGATGTGACACACACACACACACACACACACACACACACACACACACACTGATGAGTGTCCTCGTCTTTAACCCTCAGCTGTTTCTCCTCACATAATCTGTCGGGGAACGTAAAGGTCGTCATGTGATCAATGACACGTCAGTCAGATTGATGACACGGCTTCAATCAGGCGAGATCACATGACCTGAATCGACCAATCACAGCGGGGCGGAGAGTGTGAGTCCCACTGAGACCCCTGACAGGAGGTCTCTGGGGAGGGAGCGGAGGGGGGGCCCAGCTGCTGCCTCCATTAAAGGACCATTTACCAGTTTGATCCCTTTAGATGTGTGTGTGTGTGTGTGTGTGTGTGGACAGGATGTTTTTTATTACCAACCAGCTCAGACAAGGCTGCTGGTAAAACCACACCAAAGAATCTGAGCCTGAAAAACGACTAATAACATCAAATATTGGATAAATCAAACACCTCAGCCTGTTGACACTGTGGTAAAACTGATGAGAAGGCTCCTGATTGGTCAAAAAAGACTCATCTGATCACACATCAAATTAATAAATTGAGTCTTTATTTACTCCATATAGTGTTGAGTCTCAGAAACACAACACTGATTTATCTTTATTTAATCAAAGCTACATGTTCGAGGCTCTGATCAGCCAATCACAGCAGGTTTTACTGGAAAAGCTGGACACAGGGAGGTAAATACCAGCTGTGATAAATCATAAAATAGATTGATAATGTTGGATTCATATTTGTTTTTGGTCTTAATAAAATTCAGAAACTGCAAAAAAAAGGATCAGATTATGGAAGTGAAGTCCAAGTCTCAACTACAGAAAGACAACAGCGCCATCTACTGGACTCTTTTGGAAAGTCCAGCACTCAGGAATTATGTATAACCTAAATAAAAAGCAAAACCTTAAGAAAAAAAGAGGATTTTTTACTGGCACTATTATTATTATTATTAATAATATTACTATTATTATTACTACTATTATTATTATTATTATCATTACTGTTATTAATATAAATCTATTGTTATTTCTATTATTCTTGCTATTATTGTTATTATAATTATTAATTATTATTATTATTACTACTATGACTGTTTTTGTTTTGTTTTATTTGGTACTTTGACTATTATTTAGGTATCCAACACTATGTGTATCGATTTTATATAATGCCTATTTTTACAAGATGTATCTGTATCTTTACCAAAAAAAAAAAAAAAAGAAAGAAAAAAAGAGGATTTTAACAAAGCTTTTTATGACCCAAAATGTAACAACTATCTGAAATTTGGTTTGAAAAACTATTTAAAAGAAACATAAATGCAAGAACTGGTAAAATATGTTTTGGGTTCTTTATTTATGTGAAAATTACGGGACAAAAGTTTTTGACATTTCTCAACAGCTTTAAAATTCTTTTTATTTGCAAAGAATGTTTTATTTAAAAAGGTTCAAGCATAAAATAATGCCACTGTATTTTTAATTTCCATTTACAATAACTGACATTCAATTTTTAGAGTTTAATTACTGTGGATACTTGTCAGGACGGTTGCACCACCTGACATTTTGGGGGTTTGAGGAACCAAAACACAAAAAAACATGTTATATTTTAATAGTTTAAAGATGTGTTCAAATAACACAGGTTTCATAGAACAAAGAAATACATGTGATGAAATACTCAATTCATGATGGAAGGAAATATTGCACTCCTCCAATTATTATTATTATTATTATTACTATTATTGTGTATATTGGCCATCTAGGAGTGGGTGGGTGGGTGGGATTGTTGTTTTGTTATGTGTTCTGTAAACTGAAAAGGTTCAAAAAACAAAGTTTATTAAAAAAAAAAAAAAGGAAAAAAAAGAAAAGTCACTCTTACCTGCTCAGGTGAACAGCAGGTCGATGATGTCACAGGTTTCCAGGACAAAAAGCTTCACGCTGATGAAATAATTTCATAAACAAACTTTTTCCTTTCAGATTTTTTTAATTCAAAACCCCTCAGCATGTTTTTTTTTTTCTTGTTACACCACAAAGAGTCAAACACGGTTTTCTTTTCCCCACAGACAGGATGATAGAGGGACAGTAACAGCCGGGGTCAAAGGTCAAAGACGCAGGTCAACTATCACCTCGCTGCAGGAAAAACAAAAACATCTGTAAAATTATCTTCTTTAAAAACAATAAAAACAAAAACCTGAAACTGAGCTGAAAGTCTATTTACAGTATTGCCTTAAAAACCACAGATAGAGCCGACCTCAGCAGGTCTGACAGGCGTGACCTTTGACCTCTTACACTCTTAAAAACGACACCGCGTTTACGTCGGCGTGTGGCGTCGTCGAAATTCATGAAATAAAACGAATGATTTCAAAGCTCCAGACGTGATTAAAAACTTCCCGCTCGTTTGTTTATTACGAAGAAACATCAACGCCACGTTAACTTTTCGTCTGAGAGCGGCGTCTGTCTTTTTTCCCATGATCCTTTGAGACACGGCGGCTGCGAAGGTGTTGTTTTTAAGAGTGTAACGAAGAGAAGAAGCTAGAAGTTTAACAGGTAAAAGTCAGAGCTGAGCGGGACGAACTCACCTGCAGGAGATAAAGAAAAGTGTGTGACGACCACGTGATGACATCATCGGCTCGTCAGTGACATCGTTTATCTCCCGCAGGATTCGCTCTCGTCCCGCCGCAGTTAGAGGAAGTAAAAAGTTTCCGCCAGCCGACGCCGAGCGGTGACACCTGAATCAGAGATGACAGGTGTGTCCAGCTTCAGGCTCCGCCCCCTCCTCTGAATCCTGTGTCATGTGACCGACGGAGCGGCTGATAAATCATTTAAACGCAGGTTTTGGTCTCTATGAAGGTTATGAGGTCAGAGGAAGGGGGCGGAGCCTGAAGAGCGACACCATGAGGGGATGGGCGGTCTGAGGACGAGCCGCTTGCTTTCACATCAAACTAAAAAAAAAAAAAAAAAAAAAACAGCCAATCAGAGACAAGAAAGGGTCCAAAAGAAACACATCAGACTAAAACGTCACCCCACCCGCCCCCTAAGCGCCCCCTGGAAAACCCCTACAATAAATCAAACACACACTGGGAATATTATCACGTCTACAGCAGGTGTGACGGGCGGAGTCAGCAGAGTCATGTGATCATCCGGGTCAGGGACTAAAGGTTCAAACATGGCGAGGAACGAGATCCTGAAGCTCGTCCCTGATGGTCCTAGTAGAGTCCAGATGAGACAGAACCGGGTCCTGGTTCTCGTTGAAGGATCAGGTGTTGATGTGGACTGAGCCCAAACGGGGTCAGAGTGATATGCTGAGGCTCCCGTGAGGGAAAACCCGGGGTGGATCAGGACGACGGTGGATCCGGAGCGCCGTTCGGATGTTGAGATTAAAGGGTTTGATCCGGCACAGACCAGGAGACTCGGGACTCGAAACGGTTTCCATGGAGACTCAGAGCTCAGACCACAAGACCCGGCTGAACCTCAAAGTCCTGGATCCAACGGAGAAACACGGCTCAGGTTTGAAGTCTCGATGTAAATCCTGATTTTCTTCCAGAGTCTTGTGGTCCGAGCTGGACTCGAGGGTCCTGGTTCATCCTGACCAGTAGGGGGAGCTGCACCGGGAACCTGGTCCTGCTGAGGAGGCGACATCGCTCAGGTTTGAAAACCTTTGTGCTAACGGCTAACTTCAGACACTATCGGGATGGGGGTCAAAGTCCGGGATCAGAGTCTGGGACCAGAATCTGGGAGGCGGAGCTTGATCCGGGTCTTAAAGGGAGGCGTGTCCTGATAAATCTCTAAATAAAGTCGTGAGGATCTAAAGAGTAAAACTATCGATCACACTGTTCCTGTTGCTGCTGCCCTGATTCATCGATTGTTTGTTGTTGTTGTTGTTGTTTGTTGTTGTTTTCTGGCGGAGGTCGGGTCCAGAGGACGACTGAGATGGACAGAAACAGGACAGGACGACACACACGCGACCACACGGCGGCCGGGCGGCTAGTCGTCGTCGTCATCGTCGTCATCGTCCTCGCCCTCGTCTTCTACGTCTCTCTTCCTCTTCTGTCCTTGAACGCCCGCCTGATCCTCTGCACAGAGAGAGAGAGAGAGAAAACCGACCAATCAGAGGAGAGCGCCGCACGTCTGCAGACGCATCAACACCCCGTGACACTTCACTCACCTTCCTCTTCCTCCTCTGCATAGTCGTCTTCATCATCGTCATCGTCCTGAGATCAAGAGAAAGAAACAATTTAGATCAGAGTCATAAGACGGACTTTCAGAATAAGAGCTTGCCTGGATGGAGAGTCTATAATTTCAAAATAAAGGGCTGAGAGAGTAGAGGAGGGAGTCAACAATTTCAAAATAAGAGACACTGAGACCTAACTTGAAGGAATTAATAATTTCAGCATAAGCTACAGAGCAAAGCCAATATTTTCAAAATAAAAGAATCAAAGACTGGACAGTCAATACTTTCAAAGTAAAAGATCAAATCAGACTTAACAGTCAGTCCTTTCAAAATAAAGTAAAAAAAAAAGTCAAAGATGTGAGGTTAGATGAAGAGAAAGAAACTATTTAGATCAGAGTCATTACAGACAGACTTTCAGAATAAGAGCTTGCCTGGGTGGAGAGTCTATAATTTCAAAATAAAGGGCTGAGAGAGTAAGGGTAGGGAGTCAATTTCAAAATAAGACGCACTGAGAGAGTAAGGGTAGAGAGTCAGCAATTTCAAAATAAGACGCATTGAGAGAGTAAGGGAGGGGAGTCAGCAATTTCAAAATAAGACGGATTGAGAGAGTAAGGGTAGGGAGTCAATTTCAAAATAAGACGCACTGAGAGAGTCAGGGTAGGTAGTCAATTTCAAAATAAGACGCACTGAGAGAGTAAGGGTAGGGAGTCAACAATTTCAAAATAAGACGCACTGAGACCTAACTAGAAGGAATTAATAATTTCAGAATAAACTACAGAGCAAAGCCAATATTTTCAAAATAAAAGAATCAAAGACTTCAAGTCAGCTGAAGAGAGGGATGGGTTAGACAGTCAATACTTTCAAAGTAAAAGATCAAATCAGACTTAACAGTCAGTCCTTTCAAAATAAAGTTAAAAAAAAAAAGTCAAAGATGTGAGGTAAGATGAAGAGAAAGAAACTATTTAGATCAGAGTCATTACAGACAGACTTTCAGAATAAGAGCTTGCCTGGATGGAGAGTCTATAATTTCAAAATAAGACGCACTGAGAGAGTAAGGGTAGGAAGTCAACAATTTCAAAATAAGACGCACTGAGAGAGTAAGGGTAGAGAGTCAACAATTTCAAAATAAGAGGCACTGAGAGAGTAAGGGTAGGGAGTCAATTTCAAAATAAGAGGCACTGAGAGAGTAAGGGTAGGGAGTCAACAATTTCAAAATAAGACACACTGAGAGAGTTAGGGTAGGGAGTCAATTTCAAAATAAAACGCACTGAGAGAGTCAGGGTAGGGAGTCAATTTCAAAATAAGAGGCACTGAGACCTAACTTGAAGGAATTAATAATTTCAGAATAAACTACAGAGCAAAGCCAATATTTTCAAAATAAAAGAATCAAAGACTGGACAGTCAATACTTTCAAAGTAAAAGATCAAGTCAGACTTGAATTCAGAGTCACAGACAATTATGGTGAACAGTCAGTCCTTTCAAAATAAAGTAAGAAAAAAAAGTCAAAGATGTGAGGTAAGATGAAGAGAAGAAAAACTATTTAGATCAGAGTCATTACAGACAGACTTTCAGAATAAGAGCTTGCCTGGATGGAGAGTCTATAATTTCAAAATAAAGGGCTGTGAGAGTAAGGGTAGGTAGTCAACAATTTCAAAATAAGATGCACTGAGACCTAACTTGAAGGAATAAATAATTTCAGAATAAGCTACAGTTAAAGCCAATATTTTCAAAATAAAAGAATCAAAGACTCTAAGTCAGCTGAAGAGAGGGATGGGTTAGACATTCAATACTTTCAAAGTAAAAGATCAAGTCAGACGTAAATTCAGAGTCACAGACAATTATTGTGAACAGTCAGTCCTTTCAAAATAAAGTAAAAAAAAAAGTCAAAGATGTGAGGTAAGAGGGAAAGAGAGAGCTGAAGATAGTCAGTACTTTCAAAATAAGAGACTCTGAAAGTTATCTCAAAGCAGTCAATGCTTTCGGAATAATAGTCTATTTCTATCAAAATAAAATAAACAGAGTCAAAGAATTTCAGAGTCAGGGGAAAGATGAAGCTGAGGAATGTATTCAATACTTTCAAAATAAGAGAGAGGGAGAATTAGGTGGTTAGTTAACACTTTCTAAACAAGAGACTGGTATAACTCAGGTGAGGGGGGTCAATACCTTCAAAATAAGAGACACTGAGCTTACTTAAAACAGTCAATAATTTAAAGAAAGAAGTCAGAAAATAAGCTTAAGTTAAGAGTCAATACTTTCAGAATAAAAGAAATAGGAATCAATACTTTCAGAGGGTTAGTAGTTTCAAAATAAGAGTCATAATAAATTAAACAAAGTCAGATTTAGAGTCAAAAAGAAGGAGAGAGCTGAGAACAGGAGTCAATTCTTTCAAAATAAGAGACAGTGGATTTAGAGGGGTTTTGTCCTTTCAAAATAAAACTATCAAAGTCAGATTTAAAGTAAGAAGAAGGAGAGAGCTCAAGAAGGGAGTCAGCACTTTAACAGAGATATAAAGGGGATACTTTCAAAATAAAAGAAAAACAAAGTCAAAGATGTTAAAAGGAAAAGGAAGCTGAGGATGGGAGTCAGTAGTTTCATAATAAGAGGGCACCTATTAAAAATAAGAGAGTAATTAAAGTAGTACAGGGAGTCACTACTTTCACAATATGAGGCACAGTCAAAGCAAATACTTTTCAAAATAAGACACACATCCACAGAAGACTAAGTTAGGGAGTGAATACTTTCAAAATAAGATACACGGGGCTATGAGGAGCAGCTAGGTTGTGATTGGACAAAACTAATGAAGCTCTAAATGACATCATCACAGTGACCAGGCTGACCTCCATCAGACCGACTCTGACTGGCTGATTTCAAAATAAAAGACTTTCACAATTTATCACAGTTAAAACAAAAAGTAAAACTTATTTGAAAAAAAATTCACAAATTTTATTTTGATATGTCACTAAGTATAAAAACATAACTGTTTAAAAATTAAACTACAGTAAAGTAATCATGTAAAAAATGTGTTGATTTTCAAAATAATGTTTGTTTTATTTCTAAAACAGAAAGATTTGAGCGTTTCTCAAAGAGACAGAGTAAGATTTTGAACCTTTTGTGCAGATTTTAAAAACCTGTTTCCTGTCCTCAGAGGCGGCCACTGTGGTGCTGAACCTGGTCAAGAACACGGTCACACCTGATGACACACCTGAGGTCGACCCGCAGGAACCGGCTCAGGTCAGATCAGGCAGAGAACTGGACTTTCTTTCAAATCTGCTCCTGACTTCACGTCTCAGATCAGATCTTATTAAAGTAAACCTGTAAAACGTGAGCATGAGGCAGGTGTGGTGCTTTTGTTTTGATGCTCAGGTGTTTTTCTGCAGGTGTTTGTGTTTGAACAGAACTCTGTGTGTTTTCTTTCTGTGTGAAACCAGGCGCTGACATGTTGAGCAGAGTTTCTGTGTCCTGGCCTCCTCAGGTGTCTGTGTCATGTTTCTAACGCTGTGTTTGTGTTACAGAAAAGTCGTCATGTGTGCAGGAGTTAATCTGAAGGCGATGAAGAGCGTCATCCACTAGAGGGCGCTGTTCAGTCACACTTCAGCCCCGTGCGTCTGCTGTCAGAGTATTTTTCAGTCGTTTCTGGATCAACCTGCAGCACCATGCCCGCTCATATTCAGCTTTAATTAGGTCTTATTTATTTTTAGCCTCATCGCTTTCAACTGTCCCGTTCTCTGCCTGGCTGACACAGGTGCATGATGGGAAGGTGAAGGCGCGTCTGAGCCGGTTCCGGATCGACCTGCAGGCCGAAGCCTGAGTTGCCCACCTGATCTGCACGGTTCACCTGAAAGCTCAGCCCCACCTCTCCTCCCTCTGAGCCGTCTTCATCCTCCTCTTCGTCGTCCTCGTCGTCGTAGTCTCCGGTCGGCCCCGCTCCGTCCTCGCCATCCTCGTCTGTGAACGCACACACATCAAAGTCAGGCCTCGCCAAAACACGTTTGGATCTTTTATTTTTTTACCTCTACAGGTAACGAAAACTGTGACAGTAACTGGGGAGTTAATCACAAATAAGATTAAATCAGAATCTGTCCTGTTGCAATATTTTAATCACATACAGTGAAATATTTCTATAACCTGAAATGTGTCAAAATATCAACTACAGTTTTTGCAGTAGAGTTACTCAACCAAAGAAACAAACTGTTAAAAACTACCTTTAAAAATGAACAATCCAAGTGGTCAAAAGAGGCAAAAACAGCAAAGAGTAGCGATAAAACTTAATCTGAGGTGGTAACAACTGCTAAAAGCAACAAAAATTGGCTTTTAAACTGGGATGAAACCTGGAAATACTCAAAAAGTATCAAAGAAGGGGCAAAAAGAGTGAAAGGTGACTAAAATGGCCAAAAAGCAACAAAAATTAGCAAGAAATTTTTTTTAAGGAAACAAATTAATGTCGTAAAGTAGCAAAAGTGGTGAAAAATAGTGGAAAGTGGTAAAAATGGCCAAAGTAAAAAAAAAATGGCAAGAAGGTTGGGTTAAAACTTGGGGGAAAGTCAGTTTGTTGCAAAAAAAATGGTCCAAAAGTGGTTAAAAGGGAATGAAAACTGTCTAAAATAGCCAAAGATAAGAAAGAAAAATGTTGGAGGAAACTTAAAAAATGTCAGAAGGTGGCAAAAAGGGTGAAAAAATGGCAAAAAAAAACAATGGAAAGTGGTAAAAAGAGGCAAAAACAGCAAAGAGTAGCGAGAAAACTTAGTTTGAGGTGGTAACAACTGCCAAAAGCAACAAAAATTGGCATTTAAACTGGGATAAAACCTGGAAATACTCAAAAAGTATCAAAGAAGGGGCAAGAAAATTTTTTTTGAGGAAACAAATTAAAGTCAGAAAGTAGCAAAAATGGTGAAAAAAGTAATGAAAACAGAGGAAAGTGGTAAAAATTGCCAAAGTAAAAAAAAATGGCAAGAAGGTTCGGATAAAACTTGGGGAAAAGTCAGTTTGTTGCATAAAAAAATGGTCCAAAAGTAGCAAAAAATAAGTGTAAATTGACCAAAAAAGCAACAAAAATTAGCAAGACAATTTTTGGGGTAAATGTAAAAATGTCAGAAAGTAGCAAGTATGGTGAAAAAAGTGATGAAAACCAGTGAAAAGTGGTTTAAAGTGGCCAAAGTGAAAAAAATTGGCAAGAAGATTGGTGATGAAACTTAGTTGAAGAGTAAGTTTGTTGCAAAAAATGGTCCAAAAACTGACTTAAATAGCCAAAAATAAACAAGAAAAATGTTGGAGGAAACTTAAAAAATGTCAGAAAGTAGCAAAAAGGGTGAAAAAATGGCAAAAAAAAACAACAACAAAAAGGTTGGGATGAAACTTGGAAAAAAAAGTCAGCTTTTTGCAATAAATGAGTGTAAAGTGACTTAAGTGGCCAAAAAGCAAGAAAAAATAGTAAGAAAAAATTTGGAGAACACTTTTAAAAATGTCAGAAAGTAGGAAAAATTGTGAGAAATGCTATGAAAAACAGTGAAAAGTGGTAAAAATGTCCTTAATGTCTACAATAAACCCCTCTTTTTCTGTTTTTTCCACTTTGGGGCCATCATGAGCAACTTGTTTGTCCAGCTCAGCGCTCTTGTTTTGATAACTGGATCTTTCAGTTTAGAATTGTTCTGATTCACGAAAGGACGTCAGAACCAAACTGACTTGTACACGGGTCAATGACAAAAAGAGGGTCTAAAAACGTATTTTTGATAAGTTCTTTGAAAATGGATAAAAACATATTTCTGAGTGAAGAATTATGTTTTCTAACAGATTTCAGTAGTTGACCAACATTTCAAAGTTTTTAGGTTCATTATTTTTTAGTATTTTTAATTTGAGCATCCAAAAATGTCAGGTGGCGCAACCAAATATATGAAAATATATTTATATGTTCCTGTTATTTTTTCTGTGTGAAATTATCAGCAAGTATCTCTCAAGTGTCTGTAGTGACTCATACATTTTCATTTTGTGTGTTTCCTTTCTTTTATTTGTGAATAAGATAAATAATTTGATGTTAAAATAACATTTCACATTATTACATTGGTTGTTCCACCTGACATGGAAATTGTTCCAGTCACCAATGAAGTGAAAAAACCTTTTTTATCAGTATTTCAGAGAAATCTACAAACTTTTCCACTTGGTCACAAATGTCATTTGGGCTCCTCTGGCTGATGCAGTTTCCTGTTTCCTGTTTTATTCTCTTCACTTTAAATAAAAGTCTAATGTTACGGTTGCACCACCCTGACATTTGACAAGGTGAAAATTACGGGACAAAAGTTTTTTACATTTCTCAACAGCTTTACAATTCTTTTTATTTGCAAAGAATGTTTCATTTAAAAAGGTTCAAGCATAAAATAATGCCACTGTATTTTTAATTTCCATGAACAATAACTGACATTCAATTTTTTGAGTTTAATTACTGTGGATACTTGTCAGGACGGTTGCACCACCTGACATTTTGGGGGTTTGAGGAACCAAAACACAAAAAAACATGTTATATTTTAATAGTTTAAAGATGTGTTCAAATAACACAGGTTTCATAGAATAAAGAAATACATGTGATGAAATACTCAATTCATGATGGAAGGAAATATTGAATCTGAAGGTGATTTTGTTGGACTCTCTGTTCTCACCGTCGTCGTCGGCCTCAGAGTCGGGCGCCTCGTTGTCCTCCTGGTCGAATCCGTCCAGGTAGGTCACCTGAGGCAGCAGCTCGAACACGCTCTCCCTGTAGTCCTCCAGAGACGTGATCTCACAGTTAAACAAGTCCAGACTCTGCAGGCTCTTCAGGTTTTGCTGCAACAGGAAACACACGGTTAAAATAAACGATTCAAGAGACGAGCTGATGATTATTCAAACTGCAGGTTTAGGCAAATTTAAGACTTTAAAGGCCTTTTTAATGTCACTTTGAATAAAATTTAAGACCAAAAACACATAAACATGGTCGAAGGTTTGGGGGTCCGGCTGCATTACAATCAAATCATAGCATTTGTCACTTAATGAGACTCATTCAAGTTTAATTTTTGACTTTTTATTGATGCAGATAAATTATATCAGACAGTTTTCACTTTAAGTCTCCTTCTCGAAAAGTCCCATAAAAAAATAAAGATCAATAAAACATTAACAAATCCTGCCCTGACACATTTAAGAGCTTTAAGTAATTTATATAAGACCAGAATAAAACATGTTAATGAATTTAAGACTTTTAAGGATGTGGAGGAACTAGATTTATTCTCTCAGTTTTTCTTATTATCACTTATTTCAATTTTTTTTTTTAATTGTTTCATATTTTATTCATCTTTTTTAACATAAAACAGTTATTTTGCACTCAATTGTTTTTAAAATTTAAGAGTCAAAGATGGTTTTTTTGTTTTTCAGTTGTTATAACTTAAGATGCGATGAAAAAGTCCAGTTTAAAAATAGCGAGCGTTGTATTTAAAGTTCAGACTCAGTGGAGGTGTTTGATTAAGGGTTTTTAGAAAAGTCAAAATTTGGTTATTTATCTCTAAATCTTTTTTTTTTTTTCAAAATTTTGCCTTTTATCTATTAATGTTGTCTTTATTTCTTATAGTTTTGACTTAAATATTAGAATTTTGACTTTTTATATCAAAATTTTGATGCTTAATCTAAAAAAATTGTCTTTTTATCTTCGACATTTGCCTTTATCTTAAAATTTTGACACTTAATGTGAAACTTAAGACTTTTTTCACATAATGTTGGATTGATTACATAAAATTTGGATTTTTTTACATCTCAAAACTTTGACTTTTTGTCTCAGAATTTTGTCTTTATTTTTCAAAATTTCCACTTTTCAACTTAAATATTGACTTTTATATCTAAAAGTTAAAAATAATTCTAACCTTTTTTCTTATCCTTGCATTACAGTAAAAACTTTTGATGTTTTGATGGTTTGATGTGATTCTCTGCCGGACATCTGGAAAACTTCACTAAAGCTTGATTTAAATAAAATTGTAAATTGAACTGAGATCGCAATATCTGCCAGAAAAATCGCAATTAGACCTTTTTCTAAAATCGTTCAGCTCTAGTAGGAAAAAACTCTGCATCTTTGTCATGTAACTTTAGTGAGTTTAGTGTTTGTAATTATCTAACTAATATTTCTGTTCATTAATATCTTGTAATGTTTTTCAGAACTTGTAAGGTGATTGTTGCTCATATGAATTCAAAGAAAACAGTTTTTAATGAACATTTCAGCTTCCGTGCTGTGCATTATCCGGACAAATTTTTAATGGACCTTATATTTGCAGGACGTAATTCTCAGACAGGCTGTTGCAGGTACTAAAGTTGTAGACTCATTAACAGGAAACATGGTTAAAGTGTGTTTACGAGTGTGTTTCAGCTTTAACCCTTGGATGCACAACCTACTTATACCCACACTCTTCCACACGTGGGGTCAAAAATGACCCCAATTGAAATGAATGGGGTTTGCAAAAACTGAAATTTCTTAGAATTAATGAAAAAATAAATAAAAATGCAAATGGCCTCATGTCACAAACATGTTTTATAAGGAATACCTTGAATATGAAAAACTTACAGCTCTTTGTTCTGAAGATTTTGAAGAATAACAACCCAGTTTATTGAAAACCCCATTGATTTCAATTGGGGTCATTTTTGACCCCACGTGCGAAAGAGTGGGGAAGGGATACAAAAACTGCAATTTCTTAAAATTAATAAAAAATTGAATAAAAATGCAAATGGCCTTATGTCACAAACATGTTTTATGAGGAATAACTGGAATATAGAAAAATTACAACTCTTTGTTTTAAAGATTTTGAAGAATAACATCCTGCATCTAAGGGTTAAATGTTGACTGTTTTGCCTTGATAGCAGGGAAAAAAAAGAGTGTGTGTGTGTGTGTGTGTGTGTGTGTGTTCTTACCAGCGCCTCCACGTTGCTCAACTCTTTGATCTTGTTGCCGCTCAGGTTGAGGTAGGTCAGGTTGGGACATTTTTCTGAAAGCGTCTCCAAAGAACCCGACAGGTTGTTGTCGCTCAGCTCCAACTAAGACACACAAACAGGAAACGGTGAGTTTGAGCTCAGAGGTTTCACACCTGCAGAGGAAAGGTGTGTGTGTGTGTGTGTGTGTGTGTGTGTGTGTTACCTTGCGTAGTTTGGGCAGTGAGGGCAGTTTAGCCAGCGAGGTCAGACCCACGTTGACCATACTGAGGAACTCGAGCTCTGTGAACGCATCCGTCAGACCCTCCACCTCTCCGTCTGCAGAGCGACTGTTGTCCAGCACCAGCTCTGCGATCTGACACCAAACACACACACATCACAGCGTTACAGGGTGTGTGTGTGTGTGTGTTACACTTATATCTGTGTGTGTGTCCTGCAGGATGATCAGCAGCTGAACGTCTCTCTGAGCTCTCCTGTCTTCTTGTGTAACAACTTCAAAGTCAACCTTGACCTACATGAGCTTAAAGCTGCTGTTCCACTCACGTCCACTAGATGGCGCCAACGAGCAAAGCTACAGAAATCAATCAATAATGTCTTTATTGATTATAATCTTAATTTGCATAATCTGTAATAAGTACAGGTTATTATTTCATGAGCTTAAATCTTCAACATCTTTTTAAAAACACAACTTTTAACCTGTTTTACAGTTTGATAATAACAGTAAATAACTCCACTTTTACCCATTTATCAAAACTATCTTAGAGTGTTTGTACTTTGTACTTAAAGTGCACATTAACACCTTTAGCTTCACTTAAATTACCCTTGAGTTTCAAAGTTTTTCAATATCATTTTGTGATTTGGAATTTCATAAACACTTTTACACATTTTTAACTGCCTGCTATAATTCATTCATTCCTCTTTTCTGTTGTCAGCAAATAATTTTTTTTAATGCATTTTTAAATCCTTTCATACTTGTATATTTTAAGTGTTGTACTCATATTGTGAGGTGTCCTTGAAAGGCTCTGTTCAAATAAAATGAATAAATATTATCCTATTTTATTTTTGCACTTTACTTCTAGTTCCAAAGGATTACACTGCAAAAACTGGAATCTAAGCAAGTCATTATGTTTCATTTTTAATACAAAATATCTTATTATTCTTGATATTAGCGAGTCAAGAAACAAGTCTTGTTTCAAGATAAAAATGAGGTCAGAATTATTTGCAACAAGTCCGATAAATCTGCATGTGGGATAGGAAAAATTGCCCATCGAGTTCCTTAGAATAAGAAAATTGTCTTAATACAAGGAACTTTTTTCTTTCCCCATATGCAGATTTCTTTGACTTTTACCAAGCTATTCAGACATCATTTTTGTCTTTAATAGCTTGAAATAAGATATTTGTTCTGGACTTGTCAGTTGAATGTGGCTCATAGTTTTATTGAATAAAAGATATAACTCACTTAGATTTCAGTTTTTACAGTGTATGAAGCTTTATCTCTTTTTTAAGTATATTTTGGCTCATTATTTCACACATTTTTCAGAGATAATGTGCAGATATGCACCAAAGTAGACATTAAATTCTCATTATTTGCAAAATGAACAGGGCGAGGTTGATAAAAAGCAAAAGTGAAATAAAAAGCAGAGCTTTATCTAGAAGTACACTGCAAAAAAACTGAACTCTTGGCAAGTGTTAATGTCTTATCTTTTATCAAAATGTGTCTTTTAAGACTTGATATGAGTCAAATTCACCTGAAAAATCCAGAAAAATGTTTTATTTCACATTATCGAAAGACGAAACTGTCTGAATTGCTTGTAACGAGTACAAAACAAAATCTGCAAATAGGATAAGCGGGAAAAAAAAATCAATTTTCTAAACTTGTTAGGTGAATGTAACTGACATCATATCTGAAAATACTTTTTTTTTTCCAAATATAAATATGACAAAAACACTCGATAAGATTTCGGTCTTTGCAGTGTAAGCATGAATCCTATTTTAAGTGCTTTTCTGTCAATGTTTTATGTTTGTCACACATCATAATAAACAGAACATTGCAATGGTAAATAACAAAAATAAATTAAAGCAACAATATTTTGGTGAGTGCAAAAGAATCAGAATAAGTTCATAAACATACACTGGTCCAAAACCTGATATTGCTGTAGTGTCTGCTTCTGTTTCATCTGGCATACAGATTTATATACAGTACATGTTCATGCATAGCTTTTGTGTCTGCATGTATTCACTCTTTTTCCAACAATTGCATGGATACGTTGGAATAGGGGACATTTTTGTGTAAATGTGAGACGTGTTTGTGATGTTTATCAGCTGCAATAATTGGTGCAATAGCAGAAGAGTGGGTTCTGGTTAGATGGCGGCTCATGGGGGAATTTGTCCACACTGATGGCTGCTTTTTATTTCCCAGAGTTCCTTTGGCTCCTCTGCTTATATAACAGTAGATTCTGTGTTTTAGAGCTGCAGCCTGCAGGCCAACAGGCATCAATGAAGACCACTACACTACACTACACTGCCCTAACACTGAGTCTCTGAGAGCTGTGGCTTTAACCTACTATAATCTACATGCACTCTCTGTATATGTGTGTGTGTGTGTGTGTGTGTGTGTGTGTGTGTGTGTGTGTGTGTGTTGGGGGTTGTCTTCTAAGCCTCCACACACACCATCTGCCGGCATCCCCCAATTCATAAAACATGACACCCGCAGCTCGTCTGTTGGATAAGTGTGTAGATGAAGTGAATTAAAAGTGAACGGTGAGCTCAGGGAGTGTATTAGTGTGTTATTTAACTCAGGCTGTACGGTTGGCAGCTCGGTTATATAACTTAATCATACACACACACACACTTACACACACACACACTGAGCTGCAACTGTTTATTACACGAGACACCGACTGAATACCGCGTCCACACTATTTACAACGAAATTTCATCGATTAAATAACTCAATAACGGCGACAAATCAAATTATCTGTGATGTTCATTCGACGGTTTAATCTGTTTCCCTTTAAAGCCTCGTCGAGTAACGCCATTTTGATTCGTTACGACGCTTGTTATACAAACGGCAACTCTCAAACATTACACGATAACTACGCTTCAAAAAACACCCCGCGGCGTTATAACAAGTCTCGTAACGTTTTTTCTAGGTGGTTAAAATAAATAAATTCGTCGACATCGCTCGAATTTACCGTCGAAACAGCCGTTAATCCGCTTCCTGTAACGTTAAGCGGGTAACGCGTTACTCCTCCACACACACAGCACGAGCTGCCCACTCAAAATGTCTGTGACCGACCAACGTCCGCCACCGTTGCAGAGCCGCGCGGCAATGTCGATGAACCAAAAATACTGAAAATAAACGATAATTTCACTCTCAAAGCGAGTTTTAACGACGATTTCGTGTCTTAGTCGTCAAAGAGGACGTTTTTCCGTCGAAGTTTAAGCCGCTCACTACTTAAGATGTCCGCTCGTAGAGAACGACGAAGCACAAACCGACGTCGTTGTTGTGCAGCCTGACACGCAGTGTTTTTAACGGGAGCAAAGCCCGCGTTCATCACGGGGTGAAAACAAACCGCCGCACCCGCCCGTTATTATCTCAATGAAACCGTGCACTTTTATTTACGTTGTATGAATATTTTAGATGTTGTTTGGGAAAACTTCAGTGCGGTTGAGTGATAATAATTTTTAAAAAAAAGTTAACGGTACTCTTTTTTTAGTCGGTGAATTCAAACTGATACGAATGGAAGTTTTTGTTTTAACGGTTCTGGGTGAAATGCGCCGCTTATCGCGTCCTTTACATGGTGTAATGTGTCCGAGGAGCCTCCCGGGGAGACGGGGTTTCACGGGAGCCGAGGAGGGGGCGGGCGGACGCACGGAGCCGCTGAGATGCTTCAAGAAAACATCACCAAGCGGCGGTTATTAAAACTATAACCGCATCGATTATTGGATTAACAGCCCAATTTGTGTGCCGGAGCCAACCTGCTCGTCCGGTGTTCCCGTTAAGCAGCGGGCTCCATGTGATGAGCGGGGGGAGCAGCCAGGCTCCGGTCGCACATCACCTCGCGGGCTATTTCAAGCAACAATTAAGCTGTTATTTAAATAAAGACGCTCACCTCCGACGGGTTCCTGTTCCGCAGCTCCAAGCTGATCCTCTTCTTCATGTCCATTGTGAAATATTCCGTTAGAGTGGTTTAAAATGAAGTGGTGAACAGTTGAGAAAGTCCCGGGGATCAGAGCCGTAGCTGCTCTCCTCTGATGGCCACAGTTTGCCTACTGATCCTCCATGATACCTCGCGCCCTGCCCCCTCCCCTTCAGCCCCGCCCCCCGCCACACAGGGTTGGCCGAGTGCCGCTTTGACGCCTCTGATTGGTCAATCCACCCATCAATCATCACTGATCAGCTATAATCCACGCGCTGGGCGGTAATATCCCAAAAGCCACTGACAGACTGTGAGGGCATGATGGGAGCTGTAGTTGATCAATATCAGCAAAATTAGGCTTAGTTTCTCAATAAAACGTAAAAATGTCTTAAATAAAACAACAGAGGGGCACATAAAAAAATTGAGAAACAGGTTTTAACTCCTTAGCTCACACCAAAGTAAAGTTAAAGGGATTTTACCAAGCGAAAAGCTGACTATCTGACGGTGTTGTTTCCCAGATTTAGGCGGGATTAAAAACACATTAAGCAAATCTAATTGACTATCATCTTAAACTTGGTTGAAAAGGGTTAAGGTANTTCATGTCCATTGTGAAATATTCCGTTAGAGTGGTTTAAAATGAAGTGGTGAACAGTTGAGAAAGTCCCGGGGATCAGAGCCGTAGCTGCTCTCCTCTGATGGCCACAGTTTGCCTACTGATCCTCCATGATACCTCGCGCCCTGCCCCCTCCCCTTCAGCCCCGCCCCCCGCCACACAGGGTTGGCCGAGTGCCGCTTTGACGCCTCTGATTGGTCAATCCACCCATCAATCATCACTGATCAGCTATAATCCACGCGCTGGGCGGTAATATCCCAAAAGCCACTGACAGACTGTGAGGGCATGATGGGAGCTGTAGTTGATCAATATCAGCAAAATTAGGCTTAGTTTCTCAATAAAACGTAAAAATGTCTTAAATAAAACATCACAGGGGCACTTAAAAAAATTGAGAAACAGGTTTTAACTCCTTAGCTCACACCAAAGTAAAGTTAAAGGGATTTTACCAAGCGAAAAGCTGACTATCTGACGGTGTTGTTTCCCAGATTTAGGCGGGATTAAAAACACATTAAGCAAATCTAATTGACTATCATCTTAAACTTGGTTGAAAAGGGTTTAGGTTGCCAAGTATAACCCGTTTATGTGCAAATCACATTAGGTAATCTCACTTCAACGCGAATGTGACTTTAATTTTTGTAACATTATGACTATATTAATTTATTCTCATGAAATTAACATTGTATTTAATCTTTTATTTGTTATACCTGCTACTTTTTTGCACCACTGCCTTTGAACACTTATATTAGTTGTGGTTCGATCAATCTAAAATATCTATACCAACTATCCTGCATACTATTATATTTCTGTAACCGTTAATCTACCAGTATGCACCAGCTGTTTGATCAAAATTACATGTTTAATGCTTGAATACAATAATTGTCAATATCCATAAACATTCAAATGTACAACTCTATTATACTCTCTTACTCAAAAATGATGTGTATTTATGCCATATTTACACTTTTTTGTTTTTTTATATCAGTACAGTTGGAAAGGAGAAGCATTATTTTGAATTTTCTGTATGTTCTCGTGTGGAGAATTGACAATAACAGCCTTCTAAATTGATTTTTTTTTTTTTAAATCTAGTAAATAACTATTTGACTTCAGTATTGAACCATACACTGTAGTCTTCCTCCAATCAAGTCTCACTGCCTTTCCTCTAGGCCAGTGGTTCCCAACCATTTCCAAATCAGGACCCACTTTTAAAGCTCAAAAATAGTTGAGGCCCACCTCCAACCCAATACATACCGCTATATACGTTTTTTTTAGAACTCCATTTGTAACAATGACCCAAAATATAATTTAAAAAAATGTAGTAAAACCCAAAATGTGATATCTGGTAGATAATGAAACAGATGTTAAGCCGAAAATGTAGTAAATTTTTGCCCAAATTATGACAACTTGTTACATTCTGGTGCAATTATTATATTTTGGGTTTTACTTTATGCTTTTTCGTTACATTTCGGGCTCAGCACTCCGGTTACACTTTTGACATTTTTTGGAAATTTGGGATTTATTAAATTTTTTTTCAATAACATTTCAGGTTGTAGTTATTTTTCAGGTCATGCTATCTATAGAGGAATAACATGCCTTCTTAGGGGACTTTTTTTCATATATTAAAATCAGAACTGTTTTAATTTCCTTTAAAACTTAACTGAGTTAAACATTTTGAATGTTGTTATTTGTATTTGTATCTTAATTTTTCTATTTGTACCTTGTATCTTTATATAATTACACTCCAATAAAATACTTGTTTGGAAATGATTTTGCGGCCCACTTGCTGTACCTTCGCGGCCCACCAGGGGGCCACGGACCACAGGTTGGGAATCGCTGCTCTAGGCTACACCATGCTATGAACTAATAAATACGGATCAAAGAGACACTCTAAAACTCAATGACCTTTAGCACATTAATAAAACAATCTTGTAAAAAACTACTTTGACTTCAATCTTATACTGTACGGCTTTATAATCCATCATAATGTTGCCTTCACTGACACTAAAAGGGTAAAAAAAAAAGAGGAAGTTAACTCTTAATCTCATCCAAATTTTATCCAAAGTGGTGCCTTTTTGACAAACCTACATTTTAATCTTCCAATTTCACACTAATAAAACAATTCTACGTTAAAACCTGAACGCATCACAGTGAGTTCAAAGTGTGAGAGAATTAAAAACACGACAAAGAAGCTGTTATTGGAAAAAAAAAACAAGTGTTTATATCGTAGATTACCAATGCAGGCAGCCATCATCATCATCATCATCATCATCATCATCATCTTCATCATGATGTAGCATTCAGGTACAGTTAAAAAAATACAACTATATATGTACATAGAAAAGGTTGGCTTTGCTGAGCTTATAAAAATAACTTTCACACTTGATGATCAGATGAGGAGAGGGAGCAGACGGAGCGAGCGGCTGAAAAAAAACGACTGATAATCGGCCGACGCTGGACCAGGACCACGAACACACCAGAGCAGTGAGGAGGAGGAGGGTGATGCCTTCAGGTGTCTCAGGTAGTGAATCTGTTTCAGGTTATTACTCTGAAATCAATCAAGAGTTACTTTACTCTTCACTGATTCCTTCTCTACAGACATTAAATTATTCTTCACTTCTAGAAGGGCTGCAGCTAACGGTTAAAAAACAGGACATATTTCTTCATCATTAGTTGGATTTTAAATTTCAGAGCAACCAAATCATCAGGAACAGATTCCAGACTTTTTCGTTACACTCTCACCTGAAAATAAACCAGACTGCAAACGTACCGTTCAGAGTATCAGAGGTTAAAATCTGTCGTTAAAGAGCTGGAAATGTAAGGATTAAGCTGCACAAACACAGATTTGATAATACAGATAAATAAACTTTAACCAGTGATGATAATAAACCTGTAAATGTTGGAAAATGATCTGCCAGTTTGGGTTATATTCATAAAATACAACTTTATATGAGAGTATTTGTCTTGAAACTCTTTGGAGAAAGATTTAAAGATGTCACGTCGGATAAAATAATCAGTTAATTAACTCAAAATACCACACACCTGGTCTGACGCAGCTTTTTCAGGATTCTTAAATCGAAGCTGGATTAGGGATGAAACAGAGTTTGTACATTTCAAAACAAGATCATGATATCGTTTACTCTCGTTTACATAAGACAAACAAGAAAAAAACAGTTCTGTCCACGATCAAAACTTCAGTGAAGGCATCGGATTTACAAAATAGAACAACGAGACAGAAAAAAAGAGATATAAACAGGTGCAACGGGGATAAAAAATCAAATATCTGAGTGGAGAGATTCTTTACAGGTAGAAAAATGAGGAAG
The DNA here is from genome assembly GCA_008086565.1 of Thalassoma bifasciatum. Classification (NCBI taxonomy): domain Eukaryota; kingdom Metazoa; phylum Chordata; class Actinopteri; order Labriformes; family Labridae; genus Thalassoma; species Thalassoma bifasciatum. The sequence continues at coordinate 270,430 of RPOG01000581.1, read as the reverse complement.
CTAAGTGGTACAAAACTGCGTAAGATTGGAAAAACAAAGTACGATTTCTTTCCCCAACAAAAAAACAAAAAAACAATCTGATTTGATTTGATGAGCAGTCGGTTTGTTTTGCTCCTTCCTCCTTTGTTATTGTCCGTTTCCCTCCTTTGGTTTTTCTGAAGTTGCAGTTTTTTGTTCCCCAACTCTCATGGTTATTATCGGTTATTATTTCTGAGGATTTAAACGTCTGCTGCAGCTCCTCCTCCCTCACGTTAACTCCACTTTTCTCCTCTGGTGTTGAATCTTTGAGTCTCTCCTCATCCGTGTTGTCGATTCAAAAAAAGTCCTTCGTGGTGTTTAGTGTGTTTTAAATCGTCTTTCCTCTGCTCGTTTTTCTGAGGCGCCGCTCTGTTTCTCTAAAATCTGAGGACTGGAATGGCGCCGAGGTGAAGCCGCGTCGCGTCGTTCTCTCTGTTAATGGGATGCGTTTTAGCACGAGTCAAACCAACCGTCTCCCGCCGTGATGTGTCTTTTCGTTTCCTCCCGCTCTGTTACGAGCTCACCTCCGTCGTCTCCCCGCCCGTCTCCACCAGCGTCACCTGACCCTCCTCCCCCTCCATGATGATCCCCCCCTCCTGCAGGACCACCATCTCCGTCTCCTCCTCCACCATGCCGGCCGCCGCCTCCTCCTCGTCCTCCTCTCCTCCCACCACCTCCTCGGGGCTGGCGGCGTTGGCGGCGGCCATGACGGCGTTGTTGGCGTTGGTGCCGGTGGCCTGGCTCTGGGACATGGCCTCCAGTTTGATGCGGTACTCCTCCGCCTCCTGCTCCTTACGCAGCAGCTGCTGTCGGTACTCCTGCGCCTTCCTGTTGGCCTCCTGCAGCTGCCTCTGCAACAACTCCTGAAAAAAAAAAAAAAAGATCTAATTGCGATTTTTCTGGCAGATACAGCGATTTCAATTCAATTCACGATTTTCTTTAAATCAAACTTCCGAGAAGTTTTCATAATGTACAGTAACATTTACAAACTTGACAGAAAATTATATCAAACCATTGAAACATCAGAAGCTTTTACTCTAATGTGAGGATGAAAATGAAAACGTTCAATATAAAAGGTCAATATTTTAATATGAAAAGGGAAAATTTTGAGAAATAAAGACAAAATTCTAAGACAAATAGTCAATAACTTCCAGAGTTTAAGAAATCAATTCAACATTCTGTGGAAAAAGTCCAAACTTTCTCATTTAAGGTCAAAATTTGAAGATGACAGAAGTCGAAGATAAAAAGTCTGTTTTGAAATAAAGGCAGTTTTTGAAACAAAAAGTTGAAATTTTGCTATAAAAAGTCCAAACTCTAAGATTTAAGTCAAAATTATCAGAAATAAATACAAAATTATGGGATAAAAGGCAAAACATTTTTTAAATGTTTTTAGATAAATAGTCTTTGACTAATAGTCTTTGAACTTTGACTTTTCTATTACTATTCTTGTTATTTCTAAACCGGACTTTTTAAATAGTATTTTTAGTTCTGAAAACTGAAGAACAGAGAGAGATATCTTTGACTTTTTTTGCACTTTATTAATTATCAGAGGTGCATAAATTGATGTAATATCACAGACAGGTATTTGTCAAAGTGATGGCAGGATATTACATTTCTTTCATGGAAGATGCTATAAGTTTAAATAAAACACACAAACATTTAACAATAATAGTCATAACTAATTTTCCATGTAAATAGCATTTCATGGAACCATCCATGTCATTTTTAATCAATTCTATGACAGGAAACCAAAGTGATTGTTTCTGCAGCCATGGAAAAAAAATTGATAGGGGAATTTTTCTGCAAATAAGGCTTTTAATAATATCGATGTCTTATCTAAGTTTTTATTTAACTTTTAACTTTCACAGTAACAGTAAAGAAACTCACCGTCTCTCCGCCGTCGTTGTGATTGTTGGTCACCTCCAGCTTCCTCTTCCTGGACGGCGGAGGCTGCGGCTCCTCCGTCACCACCTCCTCCGTGACTGTGTTGGCCGGCACTGCCAGCACTGAAACAAACACACACACACACACACACACTCTTGTTAGACGGATGTTTCGACTCACTCTGTGACTGATCAGACTCTCTGAGTGTGTCTTACTCTGCTGTCCGTGCTGCATGGTGACGAAAAACGGCTGCGACATCCCTCCCGTGGTCTGCAGGTTGCCGTGTTGGTCTGTTACTATGGTGATGACCCTCTGACCCCCCTCGTTGACGACAGCAGCATGCTGGATGTTGGAGTCCAGGGCACTGGCGGCGATTGCTTCCTCTGAATCTCCTGAGACGCAAAATCATGTCAGTGACGCACGTCTACACAGGACACACTCAATCCTCCTCAGTGTGTATGAGAGTGTGTGTGTGTGTGTGTGTGTGTTTACCTGCACTGGCCTTGTTGAGCAGGTCGGCCAGGTTGACCACGCCCCCTTGGATGGCGGGGATCCCCTGGATGATGAACTGTGGTTGGTTAGTGGTGGTGCTGGTCTCCACGTTCATGCTCACCTGGTTCATATTCACCTGGTTCATGTTTACCTGGTTCTGCATGCTCTCCTGCACACACACACACACACACACACACACACACACAGGTAAGTGTCAGGTTTACTTCTTCTCTGTGAGCATCCCTGGGGTCGGAGGTCGTCCTCACCTGCAGCAGCAGCATCAGCTCCGTGTTCTGGATGTCGGCGGCAATGTCAAACGGCGTCTTGTCGAACTTACTGAGCGCGTGCACGTCGGCTCCGTGTTTGATGAGCGTGTCGGCGACGTTGTTGTGACCGTGCTGCGCCGCCCAGTGCAGAGCCGTCATCTTCAGCATGTCTTTGGCGTTGATGTCTGCTCCACTCTAAGGACGACAAACAAGGTCACAAACTTTGAAAACAGCAGGAATTCACTGTAACGTTGTTTAGATAATCAACCCCAGATCATAACACTGCCCCCACAGGCTCGTACAGTAGGCACTAGGCATGATGGGTGCATCACTTCACCTGCCTCTCTTCTTACCCTGATGCGCCCATCACTCTGGAACAGGGTAAATCTGGACTCATCAGACCACATGACCTTCTTCCATTGCTCCAGAGTCCAATCTTTATGCTCCCTAACAAACTGAAGCCTTTTTTTCCGGTTAGCCTCACTGATTAGTGGTTTTCTTAAAGCTACACAGCTGTTCAGACCCAATCCCTTGAGTTTCCTTTGCATTGTGTGTGTGGAAATGCTCTTACTTTCACTATTAAACATACTTCTGAGTTCTTATGTTGTTTGTCTTTGATTTGAATTGGCCAAAAATTTAAGTGATCGCCGATCACCATCATTCAGATTTTTTTTCTTATCACATTTCTTCCTGGAAGACGATGGGTCCCCACCATCCTTCCAGTTTTTAATAACATGTTTGACAGTTCTTAACCCAATTTTACTTTCTTTAATCTCCTTAGATGTTTTCTCTGCTTGATGCCAATGATTTGACTCTTCTTAAACAGACTAACATCTTTTCCACGACCACGGGATGTGTCTTTCTGGTTGTTAAAGAAATGAGAAGTTACTCGTTACATCAGCTGATGTTAAATAACTTGTTTCCAGCTGAAAGATAATCGACCATGCAGTAATTATCCAATAGGAGGTTTTGCCTACTTGCTAAGTTAAATCCAGGCAGTGACTTTTTTTAGCCAGGCAGTGTATATTGACAAATGCATATATTAAATCGAAATATTTTGAGATTTTATTAGTAAACAAATAAACATTTATCAAATGCCTAGGTACATTGGAACAAATTACGTCTTTTCTCTCAGAATTAAAAGATTTGATACAGAGTGATGATTTTTTTCTTTAAAGTCAGAGATTTAAGGGAGAATTGTAAGAGTAAATCAAGTCAGAAAACTTTCAGAGAGTAACAAAAATCTGACAAATACTGTCATGAGTGAAGAATCCAGATGTTGATCCTTTACATGATTCACTCTTTGATGAATCCAACAAACCACAGGATGTTTGTATGACACTGCATCCATTTTCAGACACGAGTACCAACATGTGCTGAACTGTGGAAGTGATACCAGCGAGAAATCCTTTAAAGAGGAAACTTTGCCGTCAGCTCGTCCTGAAGTATACCACTTATGTTTTTTCTGCGGCCTCTCTTGGCTAAAAAGAGAGAAAAGCTTTTTCCTCTCACTCAATCTGTTCCTCCTGGCAGTGAAGCGAAAGTGAAGCCGTCAGCATGAATCAAAAAGTCTGACTTCCAAAAGCAACACGTCGGCATCTTTGTGCGTCTGTAAATAAAGTTCTTATAGAAATGCAAAGTAAGTCATCTTCTAACTGAGGTTATTGAAATGAAATCAATGAGGGAGGATCTCAGGTGTGTGTGTGTGTTAATTTAAGAGGACAGTTTCACTCTTAAGCTGTAGATAACTTTCCAGCAACACCTCCAGCTCCAGGATTATAAGAAATGTGTGAGTTATAGTTTTGAAACTCTACGAATATTAGAAGCATACCTTCAAACAGGTGTCACAAACAGCTGAGAGCAACTCATCCAGCTCAGATTGTCATGTCTTCCGTGCGTCTCCCTCCACGGAGCGGGGAGCTGGGAGTCATTGTGACTGCAGGAGCGACAGTTTGTGACACTTGAACACATGTCGACTCTGGGAGCGAGTCGGGGAGACAGATGGCGGTGCAGTGCAGCAGGAAGGACTTAATGCCTGAACTGTGTGTGACAGAAGCGCCTCTCTTGCGTCGCCCAAGTGTGGCATCAGGCATGCAGGGACAAATACACAAATTAATACGTTACAGGAAACACACAAACAAGCCGGCGCACGCTCCTGCAGATACAGCGTGACAGCTGCAGCATCACATCGCTGGTTATTACAGACCAAAGTCCCTCCGGAGCCGCGCTGATGGAGCCCTGTTGTGGAGAGATGCAGGTCAAATAAGTCAAGAGTTACGAGACATAAAACACAAACAAGAAATAATCTGCCCCCAGGCTGCACACACAACGTTTGGGACTGTCTGGAGCGATGATTATATTCAACTCAAGGATGGAAAGTGGAGTGCTGTTTGTCAAAACTAAATTGGAGTCAAACCCAGCGGCAAGCTATTTTTAAAAACAGCTTTTTCCTTTCGGCATAAAACATTTCCGGTGAATAAAAATGTGGATTTAAAACCCCATTTAAAAACTCAAGTAGCTACCTCAACAGGTGATTAAACACTTTATTAAACCAAACAACAAAAACACAACCAGCCTTCGAATCAATGACATTAAAGGTAATTTAATCATCTGTAGGTTTTTGTCTTTGCTTTACTGACACCTTTGATACCTTCTTTGTGAATTTTCTGAGTAGAAAAAGTAGCTCTAAAGGTTTTTTGTTATTGAGTTTGTAAGTAAAATATATACTTATATAAAATTTGGCAATTGATTTTGATATCTCTGGATGTAAATGAATAAATAAAACTAAGTTAGAATCACACATCATGTGACATCAACGTATTGTTTAGTTCTATGTTGTTGACTGAAGTAGGCGACCAGTCTGAGAAAACCCCACGAATAACTTCAGCTGAAATACAAGACTCTGAAAAAAAAATGTGGTCTGGCTGTTTCAAGGTGCACAATAAGGAGGCACTTGAGGAAAAATGGTCTATAAGGTCTAGTTGCCAGAAGAAAGACATTTCTACACAAATGTCACAAAGTATCCCGTTTACAATACGCCAAACAGCACAGAGACAAGCCTCAAAACTTCTGGAACAAAGTAAATATTTGATAAGGGAATCGTAAAGAATAAAGGCTAATGTTTTAAAAAAAACAGCTCAAAACCTACTTTTACCACAAAGCTTTTGGTTACAAGATTTGTATAGATTAGTTTAATACAGCTCCTTTTTTTATGTTTTTATCGTATTTTATTTTTATTTATTTTTTCATTTTAACTTTTCAACGTCTTGACTGCTCTACTTTGTTTGATTTTGTCTTGTCTTGTTTTGTTTTAACTGCTTTGTAAAGCACTTTGAGCTGCATTTTATATATGAAATATATATATATATATATATATATATATATATATATATATATATATATATATATATATATATATATATATTAAAGTTATTATTAATGATGTCAGTGGACTGAACCATTTCTTTTTCTTTTTTTTTCTTTTATTACATAAACAGACAAGACAACATAAACACAAAATACACCCCACTCACCCTCACCTCCCACACAAAACTACACATGGTACAACAAAAATGTAAACATATAGACCAGTTCAGTTAACATTTTCAAAATAAACCTTTGAGAACCTCCCATCTCCTTTCATATTTTTTGGCATCATTGTCGGTTTTCGACCATATAACCTTCAAAGACTATATATCTCTGAACAAATCTTTTAAAGGAAATAATATGGAGTGAAGATCTATCTATGGCCTTAAAAATAAATCGTTTACCAAGAACAATAATTAGGTTAACTAAGTCATTGAACCATTTCTTATCAATTCTTAGGGAGAACTGGCTCTTGAAACCCATCTCTAGTCATAACTCAACGGAGCAGAAGAACGGAAACAGATCTGGTGTGAGTCTTGCGTCACTTTAATCTCCAATTCTGGAGGAAAAGTTTGATTTCTGACTTTAGAAAAAGAGCTCATCAGAAAAAGTAAGACCTTAAAAGATCATCCTTTCATTCCAGAATTTCAGTAATGGTGAAAAAGGATGCAGAAGTTGCGATCCATCCGTTTTAATTGATCCCACATTTACCTTGAACTTAATATACTTCACACAGACACTCGACATTAAAGCATCATGATGGAGAAGCTGGCAGCAGAGTAAGGAAACATTTAACAGGTAGAAACCTTGAGCAGAACCAGACTGGATACTCTGAGAAAGTTTTCCTGAATCATTTAACTGATTTTCTGCTGCAAAAGTCAAGTTGTGGGATTATTTGAAAGAAGAACCTAAAAAAAAAAGCCCAGTGTGTTAGGCAGGAGAGTCTACGATGGAGCCATGTGTGTGTGTTTGTGTGTGTGTGTGTACGTGCTGCCTCCTCAGAGAGTTTCCCTCCCCACTCAGCAGTAATGAGCTGTGCAGGCAACATTTTGCTTATAGGCCCATAAACAACGCACTTATTAAGATGGAAGCCGCCGCAGGCTACTGGGACTAATTCAGATACATGTGTGTGGAGTGAGGGTCTTTGGAGGAGCGTGTGGAGGCGGGGGGGGGGGAGTCTGAGTCAATCAGGTTGTACACAGAGGGAGAGAGATGATAGACAGAGGAGGCTGAGGAGGATTTGTGCTCATATTGGGAGTTTGGGGGGAGAAAGAGAGAGGGATGAAGCAACCAGGAGTGTGAACGGGTGAGAATGAAGAACTGGTATTGTTTTTCAGTATTAGCTGTTATAGCAAATGTAGATACTAATTATTGCTCTTGACATGTTAGATCCCAAAGCTGACATATCCAGGATGTAATTTTCACTCGTAACTGTTATAAATAGAGATGTCTACAATCCATTTTCCATTCATGAAAATAGTCATTGTAGATATTTGTAACTTAATTAAAACTAGTCAACTTGTACCAGTGACTTCTGTTTAAACTGAATAACAGTTACAGTTGTACCAATAAGTCATAAGTTTACATACAGACAAACCAACAAACGTTTCTGCTACAACTGCCAAGAAAATATTTCTGGATGCAAAGAAAAACCCACAAATAACTTAACTCGGAAAAAAATGTGGTCTGGCTGTTTCATGCACAATAAGGAGGCACTTGAAGAAAAATGGTCTTTAAGGTCAAGTTGCCGGGAGAAAGAGATTCCTACACAAATGCCACAAAGTTTCCTGCTTACAATATGCCAGATAGCACAGAGACAAGCCCGAAAACTTCTAGAACAAAGTCATTTGGAGTGATGAGACCAAAAGTGAACTTTTTGTCCACAACCATAAACATTACATTTGGAGAGGAGTCAACAAGGCCTATGATGAAAGGTCCACCATTCCTACTGTGAAACACAGAAGTGGATCACTGATGTTTTGGGGATGTGTGAGCTACAAAGGCTCAGGAAACTTGGTCCAAACTGATGAATGAAGGATGAATGCAGCATGTTATCAGAAAATACTGGAGGAAAATTTACACTCATCAGCCCAGAAGCTGCACATGAGACGTACTTGGACGTTCACACGTGACAATGATCCAAAACACAAGGCCGAGTGGACCTGCCATTGGCTACAGCAGAATAAATGAAAGTTCTGGAGTGGCCATCTCAGTCTCCTGACCTCAATGATATGACTTATGACATAAAAGTCAATTATTGAGTTACCAAGGTCAAAATTTCGAGATAAAAGCCAAAAGTATCAAAGTATCAAAGTCAAAATTATGGGGCAAAGTGGACCTGCCATTGGCTACAGCAGAATAAAGTGAAGGTTCTGGAGTGGCCATCTCAGTCTCCTGACCTCAATGATATGACTTATGACATAAAAGTCAATTATTGAGTTACCAAAGGTCAAAATTTCGAGATAAAAGCCAAAAGTATCAAAGTATCAAAGTCAAAATTATGGGACCAAGTGGACCTGCCATTGGCTACAGCAGAATAAAGTGAAGGTTCTAGAGTGGCCATCTCAGTCTACTGACCTCAGTATCATTGAGCTACAACTTGTCAAAATGTAACTTTGACGTGAAGTTTCCACTTCGTCAGCGACTGCTTTAATGTTAAAAGTGCTCACTATAGAGCTACTGGTGAAGTCACAATTATATGAAGAGAGAGAGAGAGAGACAGAAAAAGGGAGAGAGAGACAGAGGGACGCAGACGAACAGATGGATTTGGACAAGCAGACAGAAAAAGAAAGAGTCGGAGAGAGATTAAAATAGAGAGCGAGTGAGTCAGACGTGGAAAACGAGAGACTGAAGGAGAGACTGAGTCACAAAGATAAAGAGCGAAAGAGTGAAACATACGGTGAAGGAGTCAAATGAAGAGAGAGAGAGGAAGTGAAAGAGAAAACAGAGTGAATCAAGCGATCAGAAAAAAGAAAGGCAGGCGTCATTATGGTGAGAAATTAAAGTGAAAGGACAATGGGCAAAGAGAGAGAGAGTGGAGGGGGAAGAATGGGAGAAATGATTGTCTTTTTGGGATTCATAGCTGCAGCTTAAAAAAAGAAATCAGAGTCAGAAAGATGCAGAAGAACAGATTGAGAATTGAGGTGAAGGAAAGAGCTGCTGGAAATTAACTCTCAAATGATGGGGAAGAAAAACGAAAGGGTCAAAGAGGAGAGCAAGGAGAAAAAAGATGATGTAGAGCAAAGTGAAGAAAGTAAAGAAAGTGAAAGTCATAAAAAAAATATATCAGCGTTAAGATCAAAGCTGCTCCAAGCTGCTTGTATGTGAAACCTTTTGCCTTCCCATCAGCCCCTGCTTCTAAACAGCATAAGTGTGTGTTTGTGAGTCCGGCTCAGTCAAATTGGTCAAATGAAATTTCTCTTTTCGAAGCGCTGAAATGTCACAGGAGAGTAATTTGCGTCTGCTGGGTGAGATAGCGCAGGACGCCGCCGCGGCCAGATGCTGAGCCGGGACGATTCGGTGAAATGAGAAAGGGCAGAAATATGTGTGTGTGTGTGTGTGTGTGTTTACATGTGTGTATGATGGAGAGAGCGAGATAGAGTGAGGTTAGAGGCTTAAGGAAGATCATCAAATTAAATTTTAGTCCCTTTTTGCGCTGCTAAACGTTTCTTCTTGACACATTTACCCGTCGCATACATGCTCACAATGAGATCATGATGAAAAGTGACGCCTTGTTTCTTGAACGTGCACTCACTGGAGAATCTATTATGTGCAGAAATATAATTCACAGATCCTCTCTTGTTTATTTCCTAACGCACAAACCAATTCTCGCTCACTACTCATCTCACAGAGGCTTCATATCGACACTGTAGCTTTATTCCAAGTCTCTGTCTTAGAGCATATTGGATCAATGCGCTGTTGCTCTCAGTCGACGTGGCATGAAAGTGTCATGTCGTGTTCACATATAATTTACTCGCTTGAGTTGCGCATAGTCGTACGCCAAGTGTTTGGTGTTTACTCACCTAATGCACGAAAGAGAACATGATGCAACACCAAGAACATGATCAACTTGACAATCTGGAGGTGTTGCATGAACAGCAGATCTCAAACATTTAGGACCAGATCTACCAAGATTCAAAATACCAAGCATTAAATTGTGTGTGCAAACTAAAAAGTTGCATATGTTGGGCAAGATTTTTGATGAAAAATGAAGCTTGGAGCTTTGCAGATGGAGATCTTAGTAGAGGGAATGTAAAATAGAGACAGCCAATAGCACTATTAAATATTAAATTGTCATTATCCATAGTTTTCTGCTCTCTGGTGACTGTTAAAGATCAGTTTTGTTTGTTCCAAATCGTTCCGCAATATTTCAGCTCATTGATGGGTTTTTTTGTGTTTCGGTTTACTTGCATCAATAAAAAAATTGCTGTGTTTTGTGTCATTTACTGCATCTGCAATGAGTGGAAACTTGATGTACTTGCCCATCCTGCGTGAAATAGCATTCAACACTTAGGACAGCAGGCTGGCACTAACTGTGCTAGTGTGCTGGAATGATCCAGACTCAAGAAAATTCAGGATTGTAAGGAGTTTTTTTCTCATTTTTTTCTCTAATTTGAATCAAAACAGTTGTTTCACAGCTGATCTCAAGACCCTGGTGTCTTTCTTTATATTTTACACATGGTACTTTTTAGTTCTAGAGCAGACGTTTGTTGCTGCTTATTTTTGATAGCATTGAAAAAAGGTATTAAAAAGAGCACATTTAGGCACTGCTCTCGAAGCCATTTTATATCTAATAAAACTGCACAATTACTAAAACAGCTGACTACATATAGAGCCAGAATGAAAGATTTGTGCTGTCGAATTGTTCGGTTGAACAAAAATAAACTAAACCAAAACTCCACTATTTTCCCAGTGTGTTATTTTCCACTGAGTAACACGGAATACCACTCTCCCACTGTCATTCCACTGAAATGGAACACTTGCTGGTTTGCTAGAAGGAACCAAGATTATGAGAACCAGGAATGGAATCAGAACCGTGCCAGTGTGAAAGAGACTCTGGCACTAACTGTGCTGATGTGCTGGAGTGACCCAGACTGAAGGAAAGGCAGTGTTATAAGAGTTTTTCCAAAGGAGATGTGGCTCCTTTTTGTCACAGGCTCCAAATCAGTTCTTAGATCTTTCAGCAATTCATAAATGACATTTCTGGATAAACAAAATGTCTCTACTGTCTTTATTTCTGTCAAAATCCTCAAATGTGGATGCCAAGGAAGCTTACAAAACTGGCAACCAAGTATGCACTGCAAAAACGGAAATCTAAGCCAGTCATTATGTCTTATTTGTAGTAAACATTGTCTTATTGTTCTTAAGTTGAGCCACATTCACCAGACCAGGTCATAAAAATGTCTTATTTCAAGTTTTTTAAAGACAAAAATGAGGTGTAAATTGCTTGTAACAAGTCAAAAAAATCTGCCAATGGGATAAGACGAATTCGCCCGGGAAGTTTCTTGAAATTAGAAAGATGTCTTAAAATAAGAATCTTTTATTTTATCCCATTGGCAGATTTATTTTTACTTGTTACCAGCATTTGATGCCTCATTTTTGTCTTTAAAAAACTTGAAATGAGACATTTTTATGACCTTGTCTAGTAAATGTGGCTCAAATCAAGAATAGCAAGACACATTTTACTAAAAGTAAGACATAATGACTTGCTTAGATTTCAGTTTTTGCAGTGTGTACATCTTCATATCTCAGTCAAAATCAATAAACTTCTAGCTTAAGATGAGGGTTGGAGACTGGTAACTCTTAATTGAGTTGCTTTGTGGAATCTAGTTGTATTTATCTGCCTCGATGGTGTGAATGAGTCACCCATTTTTTAACTCTGGGGAATAAGTGAGTGAAGGGTTGAACTCATAAAATGGCGCCAAACTCCTTGCAGAAGCTTTAAATAATAAAAAATGAAGAAAGGATGAGTCAAACTCATGAGCTCAAAACTTTGGCTGCTCTCAAAACCTAAAGCAACAGAGTAATACTTCAAAATATGACGGACGAAGAAGTGGATGTCTGAGGTTCTGTTTCAACAACTCAATGTGCAAACATGTTCAAGGTGGGTGCTTTCATTCAGGTATTTAACACACACCTTCACACACTCACACTCACACGTCAGCACAAACACCCATGAAGCTGTTCTTACATAAACAGCTGTGGACTCATAAGGATAAACACAAACACACTCCTGCAGCTCCAGCGTTTGCTTACTTGCATAAACAAAAACTTATGATGCAAATATATGCAGCCATGCAAATGAGTAAGCAGTCACCCATTTACTGTCACACACACACGCGAACACACGAACGCCACATGCATGACGGCGCCATGAAAACACACGTGCGGCCACATACAAAACGTAGTCACACGTATTTTAACACAGTGACACACTCACACAGGCGGCCATATGCTATCTCTCCCTCACACACAGAAACACACTCGGAGTGAGAAGACGGACCATCTTCCCTCCGACTCGTTCACGTGTGTGCAGCTGCCAAGCTTGTTTCCATGGAAACCTGAGGGGCAAGGTGTCAATGAAAGACTTTGTGATTGTGTAACCACGGGGAAATGTTCACCTGTGCGTGGATCCTCAGAGCGTGAATAGACAATCTGAGCACATGATGTTTCTGTTGTATTTTCAAGGTGCTTTAACTCCATTTTTATCCACTTGTGAGGAAAATAAACAGTCAGAGAATAAAGACATCAGATTGCAAAAGAAAACCATCATTATCGTCTTTTATGATCTAAACTCTGAAACAGATTTATGTCTCAGTAACTGAATCTGTGTGATAATGGAGGCATTCTGTGTTTTTTCAACTTTCATAAAAGCAGCAAAAACTCTTGAAGTGGAAGAGAATGAACTTCATGTAAAAATGAATAGTTTTTTTTTATTTTGTAAGTCCATTAATTATTATTATTTTTTCTTTTATGCTCTGGTAACCTTTCAGTGCAGAACAAAAATCGTCAACACAGCCCAGAAACTTATCGATATTCAGCAGCTTTTTGTTCTCAGATATTTGGAATAGACAAATCGTCAGGACAGTGAAGTGTATTTTGTCCAGCTCTGACCGTTTTCTCTTGGAAGAATTTCTTCTCCTCCCCACAGGTCAGAAGTACCAGCTGCCCGGGGCTAAAACAAACAGATACAAGTTTCCTTATGTTTCTTGTGTTATTACTGCTCTTTATCTTCTTTAAACTCTTGACTGCACTTTCACACAGAGCTATTGCGCTGTATTCTTATTATATTTGTCTATTTATACCATTGAAGTGGAAGTTTAAAGATTTTTGTTACATTTTTTTGGTTGTATTGTAAAGCAAAAAATAAGCAACCCTCTTCCCGTTTTTCATATTCAAATGAGTGACACTGCCAAGAAAATGATACAGGAAGCTTCTTCTACCCAAACATCTTGTCCTTAATGTCTTTCACCATGGGGTTAACATTTTTAGAATAAAGTTGACAAATTTAAGGTGTTATTTTAACCCCTGAGTATGTAAATCCATCCATCCATCGACAGATTTAAAGCCAGAGTTTCTTGCAAGACGAGCTCAGAACTTATTTAGCTTTTTTCTGAATTCAAACATTCTTTGTCTAGCTACAAGTAAAGATTTTGTTAAAACTGAAAAAGCTGCAAATCTACAAACTTGAAGTAGGCGACAAGATCTGTTCACTTCAGGATCAAGTTTAAATAAGTTACCAGCAAAAAGAATAATGTCTTAATTTAAAGTCGCTGAAGAAGTACAGTTCTCTAACCCTGTTGATGGATTTCTTTACTCATTACAAGTAATTCAAGTCTTTTTTCTGTTATAAATCCTGAACCAAGGCGTCTTCATGAGTTTTCAAATATATGAGGCTTATTTAAGTGTAAAAGACTTTTTTTATAAGACAAAAACTCAGTGTTCTGGTCCATTCTGGTGGTTCCCATAGGAATGAATGAACTCCTGGTTGACTTGTGTTATTTTGCTTCTTTTCAATGATGCGCTCTCTCAGCCTTAAAAGACAAGGAGATTTAGTTTAATTTGTCATGTTTATCCCTCTCTCACACACATCTCGTCTGCCTCCTCTCGTATCTGACACCTCTCAGCGTACAGACCTAATTCCCGATGAAATAAATTCTCCAAATCGACTTTTTCCAGCTTTGGAGGAAGGAGCTCAGTGAAGCTGCGAGCCCCTTCAGCCTCACTTCTTTTTTTTTTTTTTTTTTTTTTTTTTNTTTTCCAGGTGAGTGAGCGTCGGAGGGAGATAAGCCTGTCACCGTTTCCCTCCAGACTGAAGCACGGGGAGCACATCTCAAACAGCAGGACGACTGGCCAGCAGCGATAGCCAGCCAACATCTCCATGAGACGGGGGAGGAAGAGAGAGAGGGAGGGAGGGGGGGGAGGAGAGAGAGAGAGGGGGAGGAGGAGGAGACGCATCAAAACCCTGGCATAGTTTCACAGGAGCCCGAGCACTCAGCAGACCTATCTGTGACAGAGCCTCCGTAATTGTTTTGCTTCCAAAGCAGATTCACTTTGTTGTCTGAACGGAGGAGAGAAAAAAAAACAGGAAAAAAAAAAAAAAAAAGAAAAACAGATGATTGATGGAACGAAGTGGTGAGTGATGATGAATGTGAATGAGACGTTTCACCACAGACTGAAGGGTGAATTCAGCTCTCACTGCCATCTCTGCTTGATATGTACGGGCATGTTAAGCAAACATATCCGAGTCAGACACGTCTCACACACACACACACACACTATATCTGATACCCTGCAGCACACACACCTGCACCATATTATTACATTTCACACACAAAAAAGCTGATTCGAGGTTAAACTGAGACAAAGTGGCAGCATCTAAACAAAACATCATCACAGAAATCTGACTTATAGTTTCAGAGGAACTCTAATAAACAGATCAATAATCATAATATCAAAGTCTGATTCATGTTTGAAGATCCGTCCGTGGGGACTCAGGGTTTGATTGACGTGCAGCAAACTCTCTAATTAAAGAAAACAAAGTTCAGATTCCTTTTCTGGAAATGAAGCCGTATGATAAACAAATTAGTGCAACATTTTTACGTTTTCATTAAATCCACGTTTCCACACAAGAGCTGAGTAAACCTGAACTTTTTTTTTGTTTTTTTTTTGCTGAGTCACCTGATCTGGTGTTTCCTTATCTTTGAGGGGGATCAGGCCCTTGGTGCAGTGATGTCATCGCTCTGGGGTGAATTAAAGGACGTGGGGGTCAAACCTCTGTGAGTGGCTTTAAGGTTTTAATATTTTCAGTCGCTCTATTAAAAACAAATGTCCAAAGTCTGGAAGTGGAAACATGAATTTGGAACAAAAGTCTGATTCTGGAATTAAAGTCAGAGTTGTCTTTGTTACATTTTTCATAATAAGGCATAGAATTCTGGAATTAGAGTCATAAATGTTTATTTTAGACTCAGTGGGCCTGCCTGATTAAAATCTGAAGTAAAGAATTATGACTTATTTCAGGAGTTCTGAATTTTAGTCCCAGACTTCTGACTTGGGTTCCAGAATACCATCTTAAGGTCAAGGCTTCTGATTTTTGTTGTAGTGTTCCATCTTAGTTCCACAGCTCCAGACCTTGAGACTGAACCCTGGAACAAAAGTCAGAAATTATCATTTCAGCCTCAGTGTTCCTGCCTGATTCAGGTGTGAACGAAAGAATTCTGACTGGTTTTGTTTTTTCAAGAGTTCTGAATACACTGTAGCTCCAGATTCCTGACTATGAAGTCTGGAATTAGGACAGACAACTGGAACTGTCAAAACTGTAGAACCAAAGTTGAGAGTTCTTGAACCACTCGGGAATACTGGGACAAAAGTCAGAACCCTTGACCCAAAGACTCGAGTCAGAAACTAAAGTCAAAAGTCTGGAAACAAACTAAGAATCCTTGAACCAAACTACAAATTCTTGAATTCTAGTCTGAAGTCTGGAACCAAGCTCAAACGTCTAGAACCAAACCCAGAATTCTGGAACAGAAAGTCAGAATTCTTTGGTTCAGACTTTCGTCAAAGCAGGTGCATTGAGTCAGAAATACAAATTTATGACTTTAGTTCCAACCTTCTGTCTTGGTTCCAGAATCCTGTCCTGAGTTCTAGAATTCCAGAACAAAGACAGAAAACTGTGACAAAAATTCCAACCCTGGACTTTACAACAGTATTCTGGAACCTTAGGCAGAAATTTGGAACCCAAAATCACAATTCAGGAAAACCAAGTCAGGAGACTGGAACTACATTCAGAATTCTTGAACTGAAGTCAGAATTCTCTAGTTCAGATTTTAATCAAGCACAAACAGTCTTAAAGATATATTAAGGAATTTGGACCCAAAAATTTGTTGAAAGTTCTGCAATTGTGGAACTGACACCGAATTCTGGAACAGGTCATAAATCTTTACTTCAGAATCAGTCTGCCAACTAGATAAAAGTCAGAACTTTAATTTTTGCTTCAGTAATTAATTTAGTTTCAGACTTCTTACATTGAGACCAGAACAGAGTTAAAGTTCTGGAACCATCAAAATTTCAGATGTAAAGTTCAGAATTCTAGAAGCATGACAGAGTTCTGGAACTAAAACATTAGAACCCTTGACCAAACGATAGTGTTCTGGAATTTAAGGCAGAAATCTGGATCCAAACTCAAAATTGTATAACCAAAGTTGGAAGTCCGTAACTAAATCCAAAACTCTTGAAACAAAATCCAAATTCTTTAGTTCAGACTCTGTTCAGGCGGACACACCATAGACTGTATAATGAGTGGACGTAACGACATTCGGCTCAAACTGAAGCCTCCAGCAGATGCCCCGCCCCCTGGTGTCTGGCTGCAGTATAGGTCATAAGCCCCGCCCCCTGGTGTCTGGCTGCAGTATAGGTCATAAGCCCCGCCCCCTGGTGTCTGGCTGCAGTATAGGTCATAAGCCCCGCCTCCCCATGTATCCCAGACATGAGCCTGGAAAACTTTAAAAAATTACGATACCTGGTAGAAACGTTTCTCTCATCCTTACGCTAAGGTGGTATGATGATGTCATCTGGCTGCATGGTGCTTGGGTGTTTTTTTTTCTTGAGAAGTTAGTTTCTCATTAGTTATTGGACGTTAAAAACCACGATATAAGTTTCGTTTTACAATAGTTGACAGCTGCCGTTCGTGAGTAGTTTTTATCGGGGATATAAGAAACTTCGGGAAAGAGCCAAAAGGAGACTAAACCTTCTGAAGAAGAAATAAATATTTTTATTTCTCTTTTTTACTTGGCTCCACCGGAAATTATCCACTGCGCAGACTCTGGCTGCACAATGGCAGCTCGAGAAACGGGGTTTTTTGGCTTCAAAATCGTAGAACGGTGACAGGCGGAAGCACGCTGTCCATTCTATATACAGTCAATGGGACACGCTGAGTCTGAAACAAACATTTGTGACTTTGGTTCCAGAATTCTGTTAAAAGTTGTAGAATTCTTGACCCAAAGACAGAATTCTGCAGCTTTAGTCAGAAGTCATGAACTTCAGTTGATTAGCAGAAGGAAAAACTGGATTCTCTGGTTTTTAGTCGTAAATCTGTGAAACGAAATTGTCTCCAGTTTTCAGCTTATTAAAAAAATCTCCTTACAGTGTAATTAACTCTGTTTCCAGTTACAGCTCGACCTTTCCTGACCTGGAGGCTGTTTAAAGCACACATGCTCAGTACAAATGTGTCTCCACACACACACACACACTCACAAACTTATTCCCCCATGCCCCTCCACGTGCCTACGGTGCCGTCGGGGCTCATAAATGTTCTGTGGGTTAATTATGCGTGCCGCCCATTACATGGCTGCCCAGGTCAGAGCCGACATGTGTAATTTCCCTGACGTTTATGAATGGAGGCCAACGGCTCACCAGAGGCTCATGGGAAGCAGGTGGCTGCCGGACGCCGACTCTCCAACAGGTGACAGGGGGCTTGTTGGGACTCGGCTGCATTTTAAACGGTCAGGTACCAAAGGCAGGGGCTGAACCTCTAAACGACACCTGAACTGTGAGAGAGAAGGACGCTCGCTCGCTCAAACGTTGAACAGAAATAAGATGTCCCCGAGTTAAAACCATCTGTATCTCCTGACTCAGTGAGAGGTACAGTATATTCTCAGAGTGAACCACTCCGGCTTGTCATTTCACCGTAACGTTGTTCAGCAGAGTATGAAAAGGGTAATTGTCTGCCTCGTTATTTAAAAAACGGTGACTGTGATGTACTCCTCGCTCGCCCTGACCCGCCGAAACTATGACGGGAGGGAAAAGTCAGATGTGTCAAAGCTGTAAATGTGATCACTAATTGGAGTCAAACAGTGAAACCTGCAGCAAACTTTACGTTGATGAAAATCACATAATTCACATTACAAACTTTTTTAAAGAGAAAAAAGCACACAACCCTTTTCAGACCCTAAAACCCAGTTTCTTACCTTGTTACTACAGAACAGACTTATACAGGTTTGACACTGTGAGACATTATTTCCTGCTGCAGCTGAACAATGTGACATGCACTTGTGCAATACTCATATTGCAAGGTAAAATATTTCGATACATTTGAGCCTTTTAGTTAAGTTTCTGTGTTCTCTCTACACCCAATCACATTCCTAATAGATCTACATGAGCCTCTATTTATATATTTGACCACATCAACATCTCACACAGTCATCTCACCTGCTGTTATCAGGGTCGGGCAGAGTGATGTGCAGCGAGAGAAAGAGAGGTGAATGCGCGTGGAGAGTTGCACGGATTTAGACAATCCCACATTTTACTCATAGTAAATATAAGGTGCTTGGATCTTCTTATCACCCATTTTATTGCTGTCTTAAAACTTGAAACTTGATTTTTCTCTTTCCTAGGCAGACTATCTCCTCAAAATGCATTGTGCTTTTCAAGAAATGTCCCTAAAAACAACTTTTCATTCATTCATGTCTCTCGAAAAAGATTATTCAAGCCTACAAAAAAGGCAAAATGCTGGAGGAGGACAAACTCTGTGAGCCACTGTCTCGTTGACTCTGGTGCGCAGGCGCAGGAGCAGCAGCGCAGCATGTTAACAGATTTAATAACTAACCCTGTAATATGATTTGGTCGGTGAGGGAAACTGAGGTAACCGAACTCTGACCCCATTTTTACGTCACAATTTCCCGGCGACCTCAATTATTGTTTCAGCAATAGTACGCAGCTTCAGTGACATAGCTCACTTCCAAGATCGCTTCAGTAACCGTCATAACCAGTGGCAGCTTTTGAAGAGTAGGAGTGAAAAAAGAAAGGCCACGAAGGGCTCATAAGAAGGCAGTTTGGCATTTTTCATCAACTGCCCCCCTCCCTCTTTGTGCACCGCTGGTTTCAAGCGTAATTTTTGTTATCAATGGGGAAAAAAACGACAAATCTTTCACCGTTTGAGCTGTGAAATAAAATAAACTTTTATACCTTTACAATTTTTATAAAATCGTGACTCTAATCTCTCCCTGAATTTGTTTTTTTTCTAAAAATAATGAAAAAACCATAAAAATTCTCAAAAAAGTTACAACTTCCTTCACATGCTTAATGTCATTTATTTATTTTCCTTTGTATCTCATTGACATCTAATTTAACTTATCTACTTTTATTGCTCCTGTAACTTCACCACTGATTGATGTGGTGAATTAATGACTCAAATGTACTCATGGTTTACTTATGATAAAGTTAGACATTAGAAAAAAAACCCATCAGCTCCACTTCCTGAAACAGCAACGGCACTGCCTACTACCCACTACTTTCACATGTAGTATGTAGTAGGCGGTTTGGGAAACAGCCAAGGACTATTAGGTGAGAGTCTGTTGTCATCATTTATTGTCTTTGCAATACCATTTTTTCCTGCAGCTGTAGCCCCTGCAAACAGTGAGTAACCTGTGTGTTACCTGTTGACTGAAGCAGGTTAATGAATGAAGCATGAGCTCAGCTGCTGCGTCTTCACTTCCTCCCTCATCTCCACTCTTTCTTTAAAGCGCTCCTGTTTCGTGGCCCCATCGGGGGAGAGACGTCTTCATGTGACATATTTTCTGATCACTTCCACAATCAGGAGAGCCTGCAATTAAATATTTCACACGAAGAAGAGAGGAGGAAAACCTTTCTACTTTACCCACTGTGCCGTTTCAGTTTCAGTCGCATTTCTTTTCCTTCTGAGATCCACAGTCTCCAGAGGAGTTTGGGTAAAGTCGTACGTATAAAATCTCTTTTGTACTTTGTCACATCGCTCCAAAGCGGAGGGGTTGTTTGGAGGCTGGAGCGCCGAATAAACTCTCTGCAGTGAATTTAGAGATGCATCTACGCGGGGACGCCTTATCCACCCATCACCCAGATCAATGTAAGAGCAGAAAGTGTAAGAGTGAGGAGGAGACGAGCGCTGCCAGAACAAAGTGTAAAGGAATCTGTGAGTGGTTAAGAGGAGCTGACTTTCCAAGCCTTATTTTGGTTGTTGAACACCAGCACCAGACTGTTTGGTCTCCCAAAGAGCTGCAGAAATATTGCATATTGCCTACGACGGCGATAACGACGCGCTGTACGTTGGGATTATTCTGCTGTATGAAGTCTTGGCACCCAGCCGATTAAATATGCATGAATGTTTGAAATGAATTTTGGAGGATTTTTTTCCCCCCTCTCTCCTCTTCTGCCCCCTCCTCCCCATTGTCAAACTATATAATCATATTCTGTCTATTAAAATTCGGATGAATAATTTAAATGTATGACAACAGCCAGGCTGTGAAAGAGGAGGTTTGTGCTCAGCAGCTGGCAGACAAGGTTGTGTTTGATGAGCGATGCATGCTAAATTGACATTGTTGTGGTTGGGAAAAAAAGGGCAAAGCAAAACAATAAAAGAAAAAAAAAAACAAAAAAACAATCCACTCAAAATTTCACCCCTGTGAGATCTGACGCCACGACTTCAAAAGTGTGACACAGAAACATATTGGCAGATATCAAATATTTAGCAAGGTGAGAGCGAGGCTGCAGCAGACGTCTTGTTTGCAAACACCTGTCAATCTTTGGTCTTTTCTCACAGTTTAATTCCACTCAATTACTTTATCGGCGTGACAGTTGTTCGGTAACAAGTGTGCCGAGTGCAGAATGTAGGCTGCATTTGAACAAACATGAAAACAAGCAAACATTTCGAACACGCTGAGGAACACGTGTGGAGTTTGACGAAACCAGTGTAATGATGTTGGTCGGCATCAAACAGGAAAATGAGAGCATGTTGTCTCAAAATTTAACCAAAACAAAGAGCCACAGTTAAAAAAAAAAAAAAAAACACTGAAAGAAAAGCAGAGATTTAAGGAGAATCCACATGAAGAGGACTGAAGTGCAAAGTGTTGTGATCATAGACTGTATAATGAGTGGTTCGGCTCAAACTGAAGCCTCCAGCAGATGCCCCGCCCCCTGGTGTCTGGCTGCAGTATAGGTCATAAGCCCCGCCCCCTGGTGTCTGGCTGCAGTATAGGTCATAAGCCCCGCCTCCCACGCCATTCCAGATATGAGCCGGGAAAACTTAAAAAAATTACGATACGTGGTAGAAACGTTTCTCTCATCTTTACGCTAAGGTAGTATGATGATGTCATCTGGCTGCATGGTGTTCAGGTGTTTTTTTTTCTGAGAAGTTAGTTTCTCATTAGTTATTGGACGTCAAAAACTGCGATATAAGTTTCGTTTTACGATAGTTGACAGCTGCCGTTCGTGAGTAGTTTTTATATAATATAAGGATATAAGAAACTTTGGGAAAGAGCCAAAAGGAGACTAAACCTTCTGAAGAAGAAGGAATAAATATTTTTATTTCTCTTTTTTACTTGGCTCCACCGGAAATTCTCCACTATGCAGACTCTGGCTGCACAATGGCGGCTAGAGAAACGGGTTTTTTTGGCTTCAAAAATGTAGAACGGTGACAGGCGGAGCCACGCTGTTTATTCTATATACAGTCAATGATTGAGATATATATTTGTTTTGAAAGTGAAAGTGAAAGTAGATTGAATCTTCTTCACTGCTTCTTTTCTGTGTTCGAGACAACTTTTTACATACATACAACCTGACGAGGTCATGTGTTTACCAGTGCCGTTGTTTGAAACATGACGACAAGCAAACTTTGTAAGTTTGTAGCGTATGTTAGTAGCCAGCTGCATTTAGCTTACCTGCTCACAGTCTGGTGCTCTGAGACGTGTCTATAACGTTAGTGAATCCTGGTTGTGTCCTACCAGTGCTCATCTACCAACTCCAACCTCACCAAGCAGAGCAAACCTAACCTGGCTCTTCATTTTGTTGACAGACTCTTGGGTTTGAACAAATCATTGTGGGTTGGAATGTCTCTCATTTTAGCTCGTGTTTTAGCCTTTAGCTTGTGTTTCAGCTTTTAGCCTGTGTCTCAGCCTGTAGCTCTTGTTTTAAATAACTAAATTTCCCCAACAAGATAAATTAAGCATTTCTGATTCTGATGTTAGCATTCAGCTTTGTGTTTCAGCCTTAAGCTTTTGTTTAAACCTTTTGCTTGTGTGTTAGCCTGAAATTTGTGTTTTTGCTTTTAGTTTGTGTTTACACATGTAGTTCATGTTTGAGCTTTAAGTTCATGTTTCAGTCTTTCGCCCATGTTTTAGCCTTAAGCTTAGGTTAAAGCCATTAACTTGTGTTTTCGCCTTTATCTTGTGCTCTATCACTCTCCTGTTGTGCTTTCTTCTGCTCTTACTAAATAAATCACAGAAAGTGTTTTCAGAAGGGAAGAAAAAACAGATCTCTTTTCTCATTGCTAACTTTGTGTTTTAAAGTCAATGACACTTTGACTTGCCGTAAATCAACCTGGTCCAGTCCAACCTGTCAAGGAAACTAGGAATTAGCATTTAGAAATAACCTACCTTAGTGCTGATTATCTCATTTTAAGTTGTGGATTATGATCAGTCACATATCTAGAAGTGAGACTTTTACAAGAAAGTCCTCACTGTCCCTTTAAGCTGCAGTTGACTTCAGTGAGGTTTAATTTTTCTGTTTTTCCTGGGACCAATATTTGATGGAGAATATCAGTCTTTTGAAACACACTTCTCCTGAAATCTGTTATTTAAATTTGAACAGAATAACAAAACCTTTTATGCCATGTCCTGATAGCGTATGTACTCTCACTTTATTTTATAGAACATGAATAAATGATGAGAAATGATGTTCTATTAATTCATGATTCAGTTGCATTTTTCAGTAAAGGTTGTTCTGTATGTTTTTCTGTCTGGATGTACAGGGACGAAGGTGAATATATGTGTTTCTGTGTTAGTCTGTCTGCAGTGCTCATGAGCTCTCCTTGTGCTTCAGAGTGTGTGTGTTTGTGTGTTTGTGTGTGTGTGTGTGTGCACCCCACGTCTTCACACATTCAGCACTAACTGTTCCTCTGGAGTCTCTGCTCAATAAGTTGGCAACAAATGCAAAAACCTGCAAGATCAAAGGGAATATCACCCCGCTAATCCGACTTCAGATCAGAGAGAGAGATCTTCAAATTAAGTGCGAGGTTTTGAAGTAAACGCTGTTTTGCCACCGCGTTTCATTTATTTTCAGCTCCAGCGCCCTAATTGGCCCCAGAGGTGAGGAGGAAAGTGGATGGGATGGGAGCGCAGACCCCGGGCCAACTATCCATCTAAAATGTGCGNCCTGGCAAGGTGCCCTGTGGGAGCGGCTCTGTGAAGGCGAGTCAATATTTCATATCATGTCAGTATTAATTAGACTCTGCATAACAGATTTTTACACCTTCTATCGTTAAGAATGTCCAGACACAGAAATTGACCTCAGCTTGTCTGCAGACTCCTCTCATCCTGTTAAAGCATCTGCGTGAGGACACACAGGGAACATTCAAAGCTGCTGATGTCTGAAACAAAAGGAGCACGTGCACTGGCAGCAAACCGCTTCATACGTCTTGTTTGTACCGACTGACATGACTGCATAATAGGGCTGAACGGTTTCAGAAAAAGGATCTTATTGCGATTTTTCTGGCAGATACAGCGATTTTAATTCAATTCAAGATTTTCTTTAAATCAAACTTAAGTGAAGTTTTCACAATGTACAGCAACATTTAAAAACTTGACAGAAAATTACATCAAACCATTGAAACATCAAAAGCTTTTACTCTAATGTGAAGATGAAAACTGAAGGTAAGAATTGTTTCCGACTTTGAGATAAAAGGTCAATATTTTAAAATGAAAAGTGGAAATTTTGAGAAATAAAGACAAAATTCTGGGACAAAAAGCCAATAAACTTCCAGAGTTTAAGAAATCAATTTAATATTATGTGAAAAAAGTCCAAACTTTCTCATTTAAGGTCAAAATTTTAAGATGACAAAAGTCTAAGTTTTGAAATAAAGGCAATGTTTGAGATAAAAAGTTGAAATTTTGATATAAAAAGTCAAAACTCTAAGATTTAAGTCGAAATTATACGAAATAAATGCAAAATTAAAGGATAAAAGGCCAAAAAAAAATTAAGGAGATTTTTAGATAAATAGTCTAATTTTGACTTTTCTCAAATCCCTAAAACCTATTCCTGTTATTTCTAAACTGGACTTTCTAAATTGTATTTTTAGTTATAAAAACTGAAGAACAAAAAGAGCTATCTTTCACTCTTAACTTTTAAAAATAATGTAGTGCAAAATATCCTTAATTGTGTCAAGTTAGATACAATAAAATACAAAACAATTAAAAACAAAAGTCAACAATCTCAAGGAAAAAAGGATTTTTCCAACAGTCTCACACTCAAAGACAGGTGTGTGTGAAACAGCTGATATAACAGATCCTGGGTCAGTCAGGAGCAAAAAAAAAAAAATCGCTGCTTTGGCGATCACATGATCCCCATGTTTGAAATTGCGATTTCGATCAGAAAACGATAAATCGTTCAACCCTACTGCACAACAAAACATGTTTCCAAAAACAACTCCAGGAGGCAAACAATCAGCCGGGTATTGTTCAGTATTTGGAAACAGCAGCTTAATCCATCCAGAAAATATCAAATGTCATAAACTTACATCTGAAATCAAGGCGGCTGAACTGAGAGAGAACAGAGTCTCTGCTTTCCAAAAAATGGACGGAGCTTTAAGTAAACAGCTCGTGATGATTATATTTTTTTCCCCAGACGCCCAACCTTTACCTGCCCTTTCACAGTGCAGTGATAAAAAGAAAGGGAGGGGGCTGTATTTGATAAACATAAAGACTGATCTGCAAAACAAAATGCCATCTCGTGTCACCGCGGTTGCATCATCTTCACGGATGCTGTTTCGTCTAAAATCACGATGCTACAAAAGAAAATATCTCCATGATACTTTCAGATGATCAAAAACCTGCAATAGCAACTTCAGGGACGACACCTGCAGACTTTATTCTACACCATACCTCTTTTTATCAACATAATATGAACAGTATAGAGTAAATAACACTCAGTTTCTGTTTCAATAGCAGAAAAAGACTCTTTTATACCCTGTTTGTTTTATACGTGCTCGATTAGTGCTGAAAACTCACTTTATTCCTGAGCAACAACAGGATTCAAGTCTTGTAAAAAGGGAAGTGTCTCCCTAAGGTTGAGGTGGACTACTTAATAACTACACTGCAAAAACAGAAATCTAAGCAAGTCATTATGTCTTCTTTTTAGTAAAATGTGTCTTACTATTCTTGATTTGAGCCACATTTACTAGACAAAGTCATAAAAATGTCTCATTTCAAGTTTTTTAAAGACAAAAATGAGGCATCAATTGCTTGTAACAAGTAAAAAAAAAAAATCTGCTAATGGGATAAGATAAAAGATTCTTGTTTTAAGACATCTTTCTAATTTCAAGAAACTTCCCGGGTGAATTTGTCTTATCCCATTGGCAGATTTTTTTGACTTGTTACAAGCAATTTACACCTCAGTTTTGTCTTAAAAAACTTGAAATAAGACATTTTTATGACCTGGTCTGGTGAATGTGGCTCAAATTAAGAACAATAAGACAAATTTTACTACAA
Organism: Thalassoma bifasciatum; assembly: GCA_008086565.1. Classification (NCBI taxonomy): domain Eukaryota; kingdom Metazoa; phylum Chordata; class Actinopteri; order Labriformes; family Labridae; genus Thalassoma; species Thalassoma bifasciatum. The sequence goes on along the minus strand of RPOG01000581.1, from coordinate 244,395 downwards.
ATAAGAAATAATGACTTGCTTAGATTTCCATTTTTGCAGTGTAGTTAAGGCCCGAGCCCGACGCAACTGGAACACCAACAACCGACAAAGCCCCCCACTCCATCCCCCCAAAAATTATATATAATCAACAAAAAAAGGAACATCCAGGTGGTTCATGTGCCTCAAATCTGTACCAAATATTCATTTTGATGACTGTGGACAAAAAAATGAGCTTGTGGTACCAAGGATTTGTAGTGGATCAGGTTTTGGCACTATCAGAATAAGACAGAATACGACTTGGTCAGGGGCTGCACTCCAGCCTCACAGCAAGAACTAACTTCTAATTTCTTAAACAACTATGGAGAAAGTCACATCCTGTGGTCATATGGTAAAGATGTTAGTCTGTTTGAGAAGGGTCAAATCATTTGCATCAAGCAGAGAAAACGTCTAGAAAGATTGATGCAGAAACTACTAAAATTGGGTTAAAGATTGTCCAACACATTATTAAAACTGGAAGGTCAAGTCCAGATTCACCCTGTTCCAGAGTGATGGGCGCATCAGGTCACCTGCAGGTTTCGTTGAGTCAAATTTAAGACTTTTTAAGATCTTTTTAATGCTTTTTTGAATGAAATTAAAGACCAAAAACACCGTAAATCAAATTAACAGTTCAGGGGTCCTGCTGAGAAGGTCGCCAGTTCGGTTCCCCGTTCGGGCATGGTTGGCCTTTCTGTGTGGAGTTTGCATGTTCTCCCCGTGCATGCGTGGGTTCTTTCCGGGTACTCCGGCTTCCTCCCACAGACCAAAAACATGCCCACGTTAGGTGAATTGATTATTCTAAATTGCCCGTAGGTGTGAGTGTGTGTGTGAATGGTTGTTTGTCTCTATGTCTGCCCTGCGATTGACTGGCGACCAATCCAGGGTGAACCCCGCCTCTCGCCCAATGACAGCTGGGATAGGCTCCAGCCACCTGCAACCCTGAATATCAGGATAGACCAGTGGTTCCCAACCTTTTCCAAATCAGGGCCCACTTTAAGAGCTCAAAAATGTTTGAGGCCCACCTCCAACCTCAAAAGTACAAGGCCGCCGTACTATATAAGGCCTTTTTAGAACCCTATTTGTAATAATGACCCCTCAGAAAGCCATAATAAAACCCTAAATGTGATAGCTGGTCAGTAATGTAACACAAGTTAAGCTGAAAACATAATAACTTTTTCCCCGAAATATGACAACTTGTTACGTTCTGGTGCAATTATTATGTTTTGGGTGTTACTTTATTCTTTTTTGTTACTTTTCAGGCTCAGCACTTCTGTTACATTTATGACAATTTTTGAAGATTTCAGAGTCATGCTACCTAAAGAGCAATAACGTGCCTTCTTGAGGGACATTTTTCCGATATGAATATCTGAACTGATTTAATTTCCCTCAAAACTTAACAGAGTTTAACATTTTAAACATTATTATGTGTATTTGTATCTTATATATCTATTTGTACCTTGTGTCTTTATATAATTACACTCCAATAAAATACTTTTTTGGAAATGATTTTGCGGCCCACTTGCTATACCTTCACGGCCCATCAGGGGGCCACGACCCACAGGTTGGGAATCACTGCCATAGATGGTTAAGAAAATGGATGGACAACTTGGTCACCCATTTCATGTCATTTACATTGCTCAACAAGAAAGTCTTCTTTTGTCTTTACATTGACTTTACAATGACTAACTCGCGAGTACAAGTGATTTTATTCTCGTTTATGTGTCTCATAAAACGCTCCCTCGGCTTTTATTGCTCCAAACTCAGAGAGAAGGTGAAGGTTAAGTGTTAAAAAACAAAAACAAAACAAGATCATTACAGGCTGTTTGGACGCCACGGACTCACTTTGACCTCTATACAGGAAGAAAACAGAAGAGGAGACTGTATTTTTCCAAGGTTCAGCTACTAATTGGGATTTCAACAATTATAATTTAGAAACACTAAATAGAGAATGAGCTATTTTCTTCATTTGAGGCCAATCAAAAGGTCGTCGTTCATCAGGACCCAACAGGAAAAGACAAACACAAACTGTTGATGCAAAATCCAAAGATCAATATTTTCCAAACTTTCTCTGTTTGCAGTTGTATTAAAACAAAACCTCCCTGGTACCAAGAAGCCTGGACAAATGCAGACTTTTTTTTATTTGATTTGCATAACTCTAAGAACGTGTAAATGGTTGCAGAGGGAAGAAACATCACAATCCAGCGACAGAAAAGCTGTAAAAAGAGAGAGAGAGAGAGAGAGTGAAGCCAGGAAGAGCCTGAAAAGCCGGGGTTTTGTTTTCTATCTGACTCTGAAAGATAATTTGAGCCTGGATGAGGCGGCGTCTGGACGGTCCAGACCTTTGAGAAATCCTGTGGATTAGCTGGAGGAAAGAGCACATCAGCACCGACACGCCACAAGTCACTCAAAACACTGAACTCACTGAGAGGATTTTACCATGTAGAGAGCATGTTTTTGGATTTGATGTTGGTCGTACTCACTGTGACGTGTTAAACTTCCTCATTTTGAAGCACATATAACCACAGCCTTGTGTATAGCTGGACCTGTTATTACTTTATTCAAATGAGGGATTAAGAAGCAGGCAGTTGTTGGGTTTGTTCCAGCGTATAGAGGCACATGTAATCCTTCAGTTGACCTTAAAGTCGCCATGAAATGAAACTTTTTTCAAGTTCTTTGTTCCTTTTTTTCACATTATAGTGTAATCCTTTGTAACAATGCAGACCTGAGTATGTTTCTGCAGCTCAAAGAGAAGAAAATGTTAGTTTTGGTCAAAGACAAGCTTCAGAAATGAAACTTTAAGCCAGTTAAACTCTTTGTTATGTCTTTAAAATCACAAAAAGTCCAACTTTTCATCAATCATCCTTCATTACATCCTGATTTTATGGAAGAACATGAAGTTAACGAGGTGAGAAGCGTGCTGCTAAAAGCTTCTTAACCTTTACATTGTTGTTGCCATAAAACTAGTTTTATGTGCGATAATGGAAGAAATCTACAAAGGCAAACCCTAGTTTTAATATGACTCAAACTTGTTGAATTCCTCTGGAGTTACATCACCTCAAGGCCACGTTCATCTTTTCAAACAGTCACGTTTTTTAAGGTGGACGTTGTTTCTTCTCCGTGACTGTTTCACCCATCTTCGTGTGATCGAGGTTTTTCCCTGTGTTAATGAAGAGAAAACGCTGTGGTGGACTGAGAAACAGCCAGCATGTTGGAGGACGCTCGTCCTACTCTGTCAAAAACCTCTCCTGCCTCCTCACCAAGGCCTCCTATTCATGCTGCTGGAAAAGCTCCCACATGCTGTCAGTGGAAACACAAGGGATGACCGTGGGTGCCTCAAAAGAAATCCAGAAAAAAAAGGAGGGAAAGAAAAGGAAAGCTACCATCACTGTCAAGACAGGCGGTGATTTTTACAGGAAAGAAATGAGTTTCACATAAAGGTGGGGGGTCCAGATTACTACAGTATCTCCATCTTAATCCCACATGGAGATCTCATTGTGGCTTCAGGCAATCATATGGAACATGTACAACCTTTATATTCTCTTTTTGCTGACTCATTTTCATGCTGTCTCTCACATGCAGCTATAAAAAGCAGAGGATTAAAGGTCAGGAGGCTGAAGTCGCCCTGTACTTGCAGAAAACTCACCTCAGCATCATCCTGCAGCTCTCCTTTTTTTAAATACCCATTTAATGCAGCTTGTACCTCATTTATATATAGGAAATAGTATGGATCTGTTTCACCAAGAGCCAAAGCAGATAGACATTAACTTAAAACAAAAAGTAATACAAAGTCTAGTTGACATCGTAAAACATATTTGATCTTGGAGGAAAAAAAAATTCACCTGTGTCATAAAGTCATGTTTTGAGAAAAAAAAAATCATAATGACATGGAAAAGTTAAATTATAAGAACTTTAACAAGATGTAAAGCTCAAGATTAAATCTAAAAGAAGTCAAAATATTGTGAAAATCGAGTTTAGTTACAATGCTAAGAGATAAAAGTCGTGATATAAGAGTTTATAGTTGTTATGATAAAATCATGTTGTTATGAGACTAAAGTTGTTATGTTAAAAGAACAATGTCGTTATGAAACCACACCAGAGTTGTAATGTTTGAGGAATAAAACTCATTATGTTGTGAGATTAAAGTCGTAATGTTCAAGAATAAAGTGCTGATCTAACTTTATTCCTACAGTAATAAAAGTTCAATCCTGAACTACTTCAACTTTATTCATGCACAAATTCAACTCAAATCACTGAATCTTAATCTTCCTCCTTTTCTTAAAAACTGTGGCTGCGATTTTTTTTTTCACATACGTCTTCATAAAGATTATTGTGGCAAAGAAACAACAAATGCAGTGATTAAAAAAACCATCTTTATTTGGTTTTATGATGCTGCTGTTTGTTTAATGAGTGTATTGTTTTAATAAACTCCTAACAAAAACTGAATTATTAACTGGGAACACTGGATGTGAAGGCCCCCAAGACTCCAAAAGGGTCCTTAAACTTAAGTTTGTTGAAAGTTACTTTTTTCATAACCAAACAAATAATTAAAAAACGAAGATATCACTCTACAAATACAGATTATATCTTGAAAATAACTAACTTCTAACCTTGTCTACTCTGTTATAAGTTGCTGTCATGGCAAGAGGAAGTTGCTTAGCAACACTGATGGACTCTCCCCCCTACATACTTATTTAATGACAATGTGTTTTTTCTTTCTCTTTTTTTTTTTTTTTTTTAAAAGCTCGTTTGTAGATATCAAAGATGATGTACTAAGGATAAAAACATCATTTAAATGTTGACAATGTAAAGGAAAGTAATCGTGTAAACTAAAAATGAATAAATAAGAATTAAAAAAGTAATGTATGCAGCATTTTTCCTCATAAGTTATTTGTTGAGTTTAACTGACAAGGGCTTGTTATGAAAAGGATTAGGGCCACTGAAAAATAGGTCCAATTTTTTTTTTTTTTTTTTAATTTTATCCTGAGATTAAAGTCAGAATTCTGGCTTTAATCTCGTAATTCTGATTTATTTCTCATTTCTCAGACCTAAACAGAATTTTAAGGTTTTTTGAATCTTTTTTTTTTTTTTTTTTTTTTTTTTTTTTTTTTTTTTTTTTTTTTTTTTTTTTTTTTTTTTTTTTTTTTTTTTTGTGGCCCTAATCCTCTTCCTAAGCTTGTTTTTAAAAACAAAAATTAAAAAAAAATAAAAATAAAAATAAAAAAAAGAAGAAGAATAAGATTTGAAGATTCAAAAACCAAAACATCTAAACCAAACACGATCTTTCGGTGACATCTGCTGGACGACGGTTGGAATTTCTTTCTTAAGGGAAACGATGCAAAATAACATTAATATAACGCACGAATTTGATTAACATAGATTTTCAAGTGTTAAATTTACACAGAAAAGTTTTAATATTATAATTCTACGATAATTTTACGTTTTTATTCACACTTTACTCGCCCTTCAAAACCGACCCATCACTGTTTGTTAACCTTAGCCATGTGACCAATCAGATCCAGCCTTCTTCGCGCTTCGACCAATCACAGCCAAGTATGTTTCATTGTGGAGGTTTAGCTCGCGAGCGTTAAAATCTGCTCGGGTCGTATGAGTAGATCTATAACGCATACGGATGAGTTACACTTCCGTTAAAGTGGCTGTAAAATGGTTTATAGATCTGTGAGCGGCGCAGTTGTAACAACCGTTAATCTTCGAGCAACTGAAACATCGTGTCGCAACACAAACAGCATGAGAGGACACCAACCTGGGATAAATGAGCATGAAAACGAGGGATTAATGACACCTTTGGATTAAAACTGGCTGTTTATAACCTTTAAGAGTCTTAATTTAATTTATAAAGAGCTGACAAACCATGTTTCGACAAACGAAGGCAGTGCTCCAGAAACTTCGATATGTGAGGTAAAACAGCTAACGGCTCATTATCACACATGAGCCATAATTATGATGCTTAAATACACATTAGAGACATTTTTGGACCCTTAATATGTACTAAATAAGCGATTCTGACTTCATATGGTGTATTTTTTATATTTATCATCGCTTTGACTATGAAGAAATGTGTCTTAGCATCAGCTGATGCAACTAAGTATGACATAAGTAACTTGTCAGCTGCTGTTTTAAGTTTCTGCAGGTGTTTTGAATTATTTTTGATTTATAGGTTTATCTTGAACATGATTAAAGAGAAAAACTGTGTTACCGTATTTTTTAATCATAATGATACCAGAAACTTCCAGAATGACAGTTTACACGTAACATCATTGACAGAGGTCGTGAGACTGAGATGGCCACTCCAGAACCTTCACTTTATTCCACTACCCAACCACTAACTATGAGTGAAAGACAGGTTTTTGTGTTATAATTCTTATGCTCTGATTAAAAAAAAGGCAAAGAAATCATAAATTTTGCCAGATTATGTAAGTTTATGTGCACAACTGTACATTGAATGAATTATCTCAAGCCTTTTTTCTTGAAATGTTGATGATTATGGCATAAATAACTTGTCAGCTGCTGTTTTAAGTTTCTGCAGGTTGTTCTTCATTAACTGATATTGAAGCAGCAGGTGTTTTGAATTATTTTTGATTTATAGGTTTATCTTGAACGTGATTAAAGAGAAAAACTGTTACTGTATTTTTTTAATCATAATGACACCAGAAACTTCCAGAATGACCCCGAACAACAGTTTACATGTAACATCATTGACAGAGGTCGTGAGACTGAGATGGCCACTCCAGAACCTTCACTTTATTCCACAACCCAACCACTAACTATGAGTGAAAGACAGGTTTTTTTGTGTTATCATTCTTATGCTCTGATGAAAAAAAGGCGAAGAAATCATAAATTTTGCCAGATTATGTAAGTTTATGTGCACAACTGTACATTGAATGAATTATCTCAAGCCTTTTTTCTTGAAATTTTGATGATTATGGCATAAGTAACTTGTCAGCTGCTGTTTTAAGTTTCTGCAGGTTGTTCTTCATTAACTGATATTGAAGCAGCAGGTGTTTTGAATTATTTTTGACTTATAGGTTTATCTTGAACATGATTTAAGAGACAAACTATGTTACTGTATTTTTTTTTAATCATAATGACACCAGAAACTTCCAGAATGACCCTGATCAACAGTTTACATGTAACATCATTGACAGAGGTCGTGAGACTGAGATGGCCACTCCAGAACCTTCACTTTATCCCACTACCCAACCATTAACTATGAGTGAAAGACAGGTTTTTGTGTTATCATTCTTATGGTCTGATTTAAAAAAAAAAAAAAAAGGCAAAGAAATCATAAATTTTGCCAGATTATGTAAATTTATGTGCACAACTGTACATTGAATGAATTATCTCAAGCCTTTTTTTCGTGAAATGTTGATGATTATGGCATAAATAACTTGTCAGCTGCTGTTTTAAGTTTCTGCAGGTTGTTCTTCATTAACTGATATTGAAGCAGCAGGTGTTTTGAATTATTTTCGATTTATAGGTTCATCTTGCACATGAGTAAAGAGACAAACTGTGTTACTGTATTTTTTTTAATCATAATGATACCAGAAACTTCCAGAATGACCCCGATCAATAGTTTACATATAACATCATTGACAGAGGTCGTGTGACTGAGATGGCCACTCCAGAACCTTCACTTTATTCCACAACCCAACCACTAACTATGAGTAAAAGACAGGTTTTTGTGTTATCATTCTTATGCTCTGATTAAAAAAAGGCAAAGACATCATAAATTTTGCCAGATTATGTAAGTTTATGTGCACAACTGTACATTGAATGAATTATCTCAAGCCTTTTTTCTTGAAATGTTGATGTTTATGGCATAAATAACTTGTCAGCTGCTGTTTTAGGTTTCTGCAGGTTGTTCTTCATTAACTGATAATGAAGCAGCAGGTGTTTTGAATTATTTTAGATTTATAGGTTCATCTTGAACGTGATTAAAGAGAAAAACTGTGTTACCGTATTTTTCTAATCATAATGATACCAGAAACTTCCAGAATGACCCTGATCAACAGTTTACATGTAACATCATTGATAGAGGTCGTGAGACTGAGATGGCCACTCCAGAACCTTCACTTTATTCCACTACCCAACCACTAACTATGAGTGAAAGACAGGTTTTTGTGTTATCATTCTTATGCTCTGATTAAAAAAAGGCAAAGAAATCATAAATTTTGCCAGATTGTGTAAGTTTATGTGCACAACTGTACATTGAATTAATTATCTCAAGCCTTTTTTTTTTTTAAATTTCGATGATTACGGCTGACAGGAAATGAAAACCCAAAATTTAGTATGTCAGAAAATTAGAATATCACACACGATCTGGAAGTTTTACTTCTTTCTGGCCATTTTCCAAGTTTTTCCTCCCATTTCACCCTTTTCTTCTTCTTTTTTGCCTCCTTAAACTTATTTTTTTGCTACTTCTTGCTGTTTTGCCACTTTTCCCCATTTAGATTGCTGATCTTGCAAAGGTAGTGTCCAACATTTTGGCTCTTTAGTTTGTTTAGGGTTAAGTAACACTGGTGTAGAGCATGAAATATTTACTGCAAAAAAATATACCTTGTTTTCAACATATTTAAGGTTAAAGAAATATTACACTGTCTGTGATTAGAAATTTGCAGCAGGTCACATTACCATTGAGTCTAATTTACAGTTTATTTCCCAGTCTTATAGTAAACACAAGTAGGCACTAAGCACATGCCGTCCTCTGACATGGAGCCAAATAAAAAGTGTTATGGACGTGTTATCAGATGTGACAGAGTTGTGGGTGTGAACAAACCCAGAGGTAAAAAACACTAACAGCAGAATCATGTAGCACCCTGTTCAATACATGATTAACAATAATCATGAAACTTTCTTGGTTTGGGTTGCGACGAGTTTTGGCTACGAAGCTCTTATAAAAGAGAATTTTAGTCTCAATGAGGCTTTTTTGGTTGAATAATTTTAAAATCTTAAGTCTGAGATTTGCAACTGTTTGTGCAAAGATGTGTGATTTTCAAGTCTCTCTCTTTTTACCCTGATAGTTTCAACGGACAGAGGAGTACACGGCGTCTTCAGAGCACTTCAGCGGTAGAGAGAGCCTCTCAGTACAAACCAGGACAGAAGATCCACGGCTTCACTGTCAGAGAGGTGTGAGGCTTAGTTCAGTGAGAGGTAACACTTTCATCAAAGCTCAAACAGTCGTTTTCATCATCAATTCTGTTTTTTCAGGTCGTTGCCGTCCCTGACTTGTTCCTCACAGCAGTGAAGTTGACCCACGATAAAACTGGAGCTCAGTATCTTCACGCAGCCAGAGATGATTCCAATAACCTTTTCAGGTTGGTCAACACAAGGAAAAGAGAGAATTATACACATTTTTATATTTTATATGGTCTCTGTAATAGCTCCAAAATAGTTTTAATTATCTCAGATTTCTCTTTTTAACTCCCCTTTTCAGCATCAGTCTGAAATGTTTAATTCCAGCTACCATCTTTTTAAGAACCTCCCAACGTTACAGAAACCTTCACACTTTGTTGAAGTAACTATCTCTTGAAGTCTTTGAACACTGAGTCAGTTGTTTTCTGATGCATTTTTCAGATCCTTGCACACTGAATCAGAGACGTTTACTTTTCAATTTATTGTGAGATTTCACGGCACCAGAGAAATAGAATCATTATCAAATAGTGGCGATGATTGTGTGGTTCTTTCACTAAGTCAGAAAAGAAAAAGTCAGCAGTCATCATCTCAATTTAGCCTGAAATTGCAGAAAATTTGTTGGTAAATGTGAAAATGTAATGTTGCAAGTAGCAGACAGTGTCCCTTAATAGTCAAACAACCCTGGAAACAAACTGGACGGATACAGAAAAACGTAGAAAAACAAACCTGTTTCAAAAGAATTAAAGCTGCAAGCAGCGTCGCAGGGCCTGAGCCGGTTCACTGAGGTTTTTATTGGTCACTGCATCATTCAGTCACAGCATGAGGCAGTCGCTGCATTACTCAGTCATAGCATGTTGCAGTTGCCAAGATTAGTTTCCTCTGTTCCTGAGTGTTTTTCTCCAGTGGGAATCACCAATCAGCTAATACCAATGACTGTATATAGAATAAACAGCGTGCTTCCACCTGTCACCGTTCTACATTTTTGAAGCCAAAAAACCCGTTTCTCTAGCCGCCATTGTGCAGCCAGAGTCTGCGCAGTAGAGAATTTCTGGTGGAGCCAAGTAAAAAAGAGAAATAAAAATATTTATTTCCTCTTCTTCTTCAGAAGGTTTAGTCTCCTTTTGGCTCTTTCCAGAAGTTTCTTATATCCCCGATAAAAACTACTCACGAACGGCAGCTGTCAACTATCGTCAAACGAAACTTATATCGCGGTTTTTAACATCCAATAACTAATGAGAAACTAACTTCTCAGAAATAAAACACCCGAACACCATGCAGCCAGATGACATCATCATACTACCTTAGCGTAAAGATGAGAGAAACGTTTCTACAAGGTATCGTAATTTTTTAAAGTTTCCCCGGCTCATATCTGGAATACATGGGGAGGCGGGGCTTATGACCTATACTGCAGCCAGACACCAGGGGGCGGGGCATCTGCTGGAGGCTTCAGTTTGAGCCGAACATCGTTACGTCCACTCATTATACAGTCTACGGCTAATACTCATACAACAAAGTGAACAAAAGCCTCTTATGCTCGTGTGTGTGTGTGTGTCAGTGTCCAGCTCAGAACGACCCCCATGGACAGCACCGGGGTCCCACACATCCTGGAGCACACGGTTCTGTGTGGATCAGAGAAGTATCCCTGCAGAGACCCTTTCTTCAAGATGCTCAACAGGTCCCTGTCCACTTTCATGAACGCTTTCACAGGTGAGGAGCTGGATCAGAAACTCACACGTTGTATCTTCATCGTCATCAAATAAGTTAGATCTTTTGTTTATTTGCTGAACTGTATCATGATCTCTAATGATTGTGGTTGCATATTGAAGCTTTTTTGGATGGTTTGTGTTTCCAGCCAGCGATTACACCATGTATCCGTTCTCAACTCAAAACGGAAAAGACTTCCAGAATCTTCTCTCCGTTTACCTGGATGCAGTTTTCTTCCCTTGTTTACGTGAGCAGGATTTCTGGTGAGTCCAAACCTTATCCTCTTGTGTTAGAATTTCAGATTTTATATTCAGTAAAGAAAAGTTTGGGATAAATTCAGCGTTAATTAGTTTGTCTGTGTTTGTCTTTCCTGTCCAGGCAGGAGGGCTGGAGACTGGAGAATGAAAACACGACTGATCCCAACTCCCCTCTGGTTTTTAAAGGAGTGGTGTTCAATGAAATGAAGGGGGCATTTGTAAGTCAACTCTACAACACCCAAGCATACTGAAATATCTTATCCAGACTGTTTTAAAACGACCAAATGTGCAGAGTTTTAGGTTGTGACTGTATTTTTAAGATATAAAACTCTAACAGTTACATCCTGGGTTTGAAACAACAGCTCGTACGTGGGTTTCTGTGTTTTTACTTTTACAGTCGGACAACGAGCGTGTGTACGCCCAGCACCTCCAGAACAAACTGTATCCAGACCACACCTACTCTGTGGTGTCAGGAGGAGAACCATTAGCCATCCCTGACCTCACCTGGGAGCAACTAAAGCAATTCCATGCCACACATTACCACCCCAGCAACGCCAGGTACAGTTCACACAGCTCATAAGTTTAGTTACCTTGGCAGAATTTAGGATTTTTTGGCCATTTGTCAGAGAGTATGAATGTTAACACAAAAGCTTTTCTTTCACTCATGGCTAGTGGTTGGGTAGTAGAATAAAGTGAAGGTTCTGGAGTGGCCATCTTAGTCTCTGGGGAGATCTAAAACCTGCAGTTCATGCAAGACAGAGCAAGAATTTACAGGAACTGGAGGCTTTTTGCCAAGAAGAATGGTCAGTTTTACCATCTGAGAAAATAAAGACCCTCATCCACAGCCAGCACAAAAGACTTTAAGCTGTTGTTGATGTTAAAGGGGAAATACACGCTATTAAGAACTGGGGGATGGAAACTTTTCATCAGGCTTGATTTGGAAGTTTCTGTTGTGATCACTAACCATGAATGAAAAGAAAATTTTGTGTTATCATTCATATTCTCTGCTCTCCATATTTTGGTGTTTTTCTGCCTCTGCCTTAAACTGCACTTGTCTGTGCCTCATTATAAACAACTGATGCAACTTTTTCCCTTTTTTCTTTGCTCTGATGAAAGCGATTGACGAACAAGCATTTCGAATAGTGTGTGTATTTCTTGAGAAAAAAGTTTTTAACACACACATATATATCTGAGACTGTCTTCAATGTGGTCCTCAGGTTCTTCACTTACGGAGATCTGCCTCTGGAGCAGCATCTGAAGCAGATCGAAGAGGAGGCTCTGTCCAAGTTTGAGCGTATCAATCCAAACACAGAAGTTCCCTCTCAGCCTCACTGGAGCAGCCCAGTAAGTTTAAGGTTTACACACATTTCTGTGAAGTCTGTGAGGGATGAGAAGGTTATTTATGTACTTTAACAAAGAACAAAAGCTCACGGTATTGACACAAGTAATCTGTTGAATCCCTTCTTATTTGTTTTTTGTGTCTTAAAAAGAAAAGGAAAAGCAGATATTGTGATTTCATTTCTTTGGTTTCCACAGAGAGAGGATCACGTGACCTGCAGCCCCGACGCTCTGGCTCCAGATCCAGCTCGACAGAACACGCTGTGTGTGAGCTACCTGCTGGGAGAGTAAGATCACTTCATCTCTTTCATAAACCTCACACAAAGTAGAAGTGAAGCTCTGAGTCTTTCCTTTTATTCAGTATTTTTATTCATCTTAAAACCTTCTGTTTCTTTTTTCCGTGCAGCATCACAGACACGTTTGAAGGATTCACTCTCAGCCTGCTGTCGTCTTTAATGATCTCTGGACCAAACTCTCCCTTCTACAAAGCTCTCATTGAGCCCAGTATAGGAACAGACTTCTCCTCAGTCGTAGGGTAAGAAACCGTGATTACTTCAGATAAACTAAAAAAGACTCTTCTGAAGTCGATCCTTGTTACATTTTATTCTTTTAAGTGCTCAGAGTGTGTTTAATGTCCTGTTTTACAGATATGACGGCAGCACCAAAGAGGCGTCGTTCAGTATCGGACTGCAGGGAATGGCTGAAGAGGACATCGAGCGAGTGAAACAAATCATCAGTCAAACCATCGATGGCATTATAGAGTAAGATCTAACACTCCTCATGGATACTGTCATCAAATCTGTTGGATGAAGTAAAACAAAAAAATCAAATGTGAGCAAAGCAATGAAGCAAAATCAAATGAGACTTGATAAAGAGGATGTAGATCAAACAGTAAAATCCAACAAGAATAAATTAAATGTCATTAAAGCAAAAGAATGTGATTGAGGAAATTAACTATGATCTAAGAAATGAGATGAGATCAATTAGCCATCCACATATGTGAACATTACATTTCTGCCCATCAAACTCCATGTTGATAAACTTTAATCTATTAGCTACATTTGGAGAAACTTCCCATGTCATCTTTTGGTGATATCACAACTTAACATCCATTTCAGAGAGAAAAAATATGTAGTTATGAACATAACACTTAACGGGCCCCCTGTTACAAGCTTTAAATAGCTTCTTTGGGGTCACCCTTTCCACACATCCACTGTGACATCTATTGTACATATGTATATGTATGTGTATATGTATGCATGTATGTGTATCAGTGTTAGCCAAGGTTGATGCGTGTGAATAAACTAAACTAAACTAAGTTCATAATGAACACAGGTTAAAGTGTTGAAAACAAAAACTGAGCTCCACTGGGTAAATTAAGTCTTAACTGAATCAAACAAGATGTAAAGACTAAATTATAACCAATCATAGTTTCTACACTGTGTGAAAACACAGTATGATTTATTTTAGTATTTAAATGGTTTTGAGAGTAAATGAATGTAGCGTAGGCAGAGGAAAAGTTTCCTCTCTAAAATCAGATTAACTGAGAATAGAAAGAGTCCATTAAGTGATAAAACACACTTCTGCATCCCAGTCTCTCTTCAAAAGGGGGTATTTTGCTTTCCCAAAATTAAACGTGGATTTAAAATGACAATGCCCAGACTAAATTTGTCAAGATTTTTAAACCTGTATTCATATGTTGTATAAATGTCTTCATCTGTCTGTAAACTGAGCTTCACAAATATTTCATTAAACTTGATAGAATGATGGGGTCAAACAAAAACAAAACTAAACACTAGTAGCTGAGTAATTACACTAAATATAACTTCTTGTGCAGTGACCAAGTTTAGATTTTATACTTCTTAGGTCTAACTGATTCTGAAAAGAAGGGAGAAAAATTGCATTGCAAAGTTTGGGTCTTGGAGGTCAAAGAGTAGTGTTTGGTCAAATCAATCAATCAATCAATCAATCAATCAATCAATCAATCAATCAATCAATCTTTATTTATATAGCGCCAAATCATAACAAACGTTATCTCAAGACACTTTACAAAACATTAGCAGGTTGATACCTGTTAATGTTACAGTATTTAGTTATTTTATTAACAGAGACCCAACATCAAGACAGGATAAGGAATCTTATCTCATCTTGATCCACCATGAGTGAAGCACTTTGCAGCAGCTTTTAGCAAGTTACAGTGGCAAGGAAAAACTTCCCTTTAACGGGCAGAAACCTCGGACAGAACCAGACTCATGTTAGACAGCCATCTGCCTCCACTGTGTTGGGGTGAGAGAGAGAGAGAGAGAGAAAGAGAGAGAGAGAGAAGAAAAATTGGAGAACTGTCCAAGCCACAGCAGCAGGAGTCAGGTCGTCCCACATCAGCTGGTAGATCCACAGCAACAATCCAGATGAACCTACAAACAAGCTCAGAGACTCCCAGAGGATCATGGTTAATAACTATAATAGTGCATTAAGATAAAAGTTAGACTGATAGATAGAGGAGAAAGGGAAACAGAAGCCTAGTGTGTCAGTTTCCCCCCGACAGTCTAAACCTATAGCAGCATAACTAAGAGCTGGTTCAGGCCTGATCCAGCTCTAACTATAAGCTTTATCAAAAAGGAAAGTTTTAAGTCTACTACTAAAAATCTTTGAGGGTGTCCGCCCCCCGGACACCCTCAAAGATTTTTAAAAATGTGTGAGACGAATTCTTCCTCTCTATTCCAGGACCGGCTTTGAGGAGGAAAGAATCGAGGCTCTCCTACATAAGATCGAGATCCAGATGAAGCATCAATCCACGAACTTCGGCCTCTCGTTAGCCTCGGTGAGTTTCTGCTGCTCGTCTATAACCTTCACTGTGTTTCCACGAACACAAGGACGCTTCATGTTTTTATAAGCATTGATTTTAAGGACGTGAGCAGAGACACAGACGTGAGTTTGTGCTGAAAATCTTGTTTAAGAATGTTAAAAGTTCAGGGTTATTTCATGGCTCAGAGACTTTTTCCACAACAACTCATCAGCCACTTCAAGACAAGACTGTGAAGTGTTTTTTTAATAAGTTTTTTATTTTTGTGACGTCAATTTGTGTGTATTTTTGTTGTTTCTAGTACATTGCGTCATCCTGGAACCATGACGGTGACCCGGTGGAGCTGCTTCAGATCAACGGCAGTGTCACTAAGTTCAAGCAGGCTCTTAAGGAAAACCCTCGCTTCCTCCAGGACAAAGTCAAACACTACTTTAAGGTACGAGAAACACTCTCACACGTGTTTGAGTGTCTTAAGCGCAGATAATACACAACGGCGGGACAGATTTAGACAGATTCGTAATTTGTTTTTTTTCTCTCCCTCTTCAAATCGTCGTCCTCCTCAGGAGAACACACACAGACTGACTCTGTCCATGAGTCCAGACGAGTCTTACTTAGAGAAACAGGCTAAAGCTGAAGAGGAGAAACTCAAGAGAAAGATCGAAGTTCTGTCTGAGAGCGACAAAAAGGAGATCTACGAAAAAGGTGATGATTATTCAAGTTTTTTTTTTTCTTTCGGTTCACAAAATCTTGACATTTCAACATCATGGTTAAGTGATGAGGCCATAGACTGCAGATCAAACATCACTCTAACAAACAGAAACAATCTCTGTAAATGGAAGTTACAGCTGTAGAAAAGAATAAATCCAAAGAATGAAGGAACAGGAGAATATTTTAGTGTATGATGTGATAACTTGTCCCTTTTGTCGCTGAAAATGTCCTGAAAAATAATTGTTGAGTTCCTCTGCTCTGACTTGAAACATTTCTCTGCACTGCCGCCTAGTGGTCCTGGAGTGTCAGTCTGAATCAATGACTGTATATAGAATGGACAGCGTGGCTCCGCCTGTCACCGTTCTACGTTTTTGAAGCCAAAAAACCCCGTTTCTCTAGCAGCCAGAGTCTGCGCAGTTGAGAATTTCCAGTGGAGCCAAGTAAAAAAGAGAAATAAAAATATTTATTTCTTCTTCTTCAGAAGGTTTAGTCTCCTTTTGGCTCTTTCCCGAAGTTTCTTATATCCCCGGTAAAAACTGCTCACGAACGGCAGCTGTCAACTATCGTAAAACGAAACTTATATCGCGGTTTTTAACGTCCAATAACTAATGAGAAACTAACTTCTCAGGAAAAAAAACACTCAAACACCATGCAGCCAAATGACATCATCATACCACCTTAGCGTAAAGATGAGAGAAACGTTTCTACGAGGTATCGTAATTTTTTTAAGTTTTCCCGGCTCATATCTGGAATACATGGGGAGGCGGGGCTTATGACCTATACTGCAGCCAGACACCAGGGGGCGGGGCATTTGCTGGAGGCTTCAGTTTGAGCCGAACGTCGTTACGTCCACTCATTATACAGTCTATGGTCTGAATTCATGTGTTTTTCTTCCTGGACAGGTTTGGAGCTGCAGGCTGCACAGAGTAAAACCCAGGACGCCTCCTGTTTACCTGCACTGAAAGTTTCTGACATCGAACCCACGATTCCTATCACACCTGTTCAGATCAGCACAGCAGGTAAAACTGAATCTGAACGACAACAGTTCACATCAGTATCACATAAAAAGGCTTACAAACATTCTCTTTATCTTCATAGGGGGTGTACCTGTCCAGTTCTGTGAGCAGCCCACTAACGGCCTGGTTTACTTCAGAGCCATGTGCAGCCTCAACACGCTGCCGGAGGATCTGAGAATCTACGTCCCGCTCTTCTGCAGCGTCATCACCAAGTAAGATCAGAATAAGATCCAAAAAGAATGCTCTTGTCAGTCTGTGTGAAAACATCACGCTCCACATCCTACGGAGAGTAGATTTAAAGTTTTGGTTTGTCGGTCAGGATGGGCTGTGGAGTCCTGGACTACAGACAACAGTCGCAGCAGAAGGAGCTGAGGACAGGAGGGATGTCAGTCTCCACCCAGGTCCTTCCTGACTGCACCCAGCTGGACATGTACGAGCAGGTCAGTGTCTGAAATAAAGCTCCTGGATTTTTCGATGCTCTATTTTTGTAAACAAGGGGTCGAGCCCAACAACCGTAGACTAAGGCCCAATTCCAATTTCTTTCTTAACCCTCAATCTCAACCCTCAATCTTGGTAAATAATAAACGTAAACACACCTAGCCACTAAATTCAGCAGCAGTGAAAAATGTATGAATCCAGTGGTTCCACAAATGTCAGGTGGTGCAACCGTCCTGACAAGTATCCACAGTAATTAAACTCTAAAAATTGAATGTCAGTTATTGTAAATGGAAATTAAAAATACAGTGGCATTATTTTATGCTTCAACCTTTTTAAATAAAACATTCTTTGCAAATAAAAATAATTTTAAAGCTGTGGAGAAATGTAAAAAACTTTTGTCCCGTAATTTTCACCTTGTCAAATGTCAGGGTGGTGCAACCGTAACATTAGACTTTTATTTTAAAGTGAAGAGAATAAAACAGGAAACAGGAAACTGCATCAGCCAGAGGAGCCCAAATGACATTTGTGACCAAGTGGAAAAGTTTGTAGATTTCTCTGAAATACTGATAAAAAAGGTTTTTTCACTTCATTGGTGACTGGAACAATTTCCATGTCAGGTGGTACAACCAATGTAATAATGTGAAATGTTATTTTAACATCAAATTATTTATCTTATTCACAAATAAAAGAAATGAAACACACAAAATGAAAATGTATGAGTCACTACAGACACTTGAGAGATACTTGCCAATAATTTCACACAGAAAAAATAACAGGAACATATAAATATATTTTCATATATTTGGTTGCACCACCTGACATTTTTGAGTGCTCAAATTAAAAATACTAAAAAATAATGAACCTAAAAACTTTGAAATGTTGGTCAACTACTGAAATCTGTTAGAAAACATCATTCTTCACTCAGAAATATATTTTTTATCCATTTTCAAAGAACTTTTTAAAAATACGTTTTTAGACCCTCTCTTTGTCATTGACCCATATGTCAATATATGTGTTTCATGCTGCGGTTACAATATGCAACAACAGGCGCATGATAATGAGGGCCGCTTGCAACTTAATTGTTTTTATAGATGAGCTTAAAAGATTCACTTTTCCTGATGAGTCTCAGTGTATCTGTGCTCCTTCTTTCAGAGCGTCCTCCTGTCTTCTTCCTGTCTGGAGAGAAACCTTCCTCACATGTTTAATCTGTGGAGCGACGTTTTCAACAGGTGAGTTTTCTAATCTTTGTGTCAGCTGTAAAACTCGTCGTCTGTTGTTGATCTGGTTTGGAGTTATGACGTTAAATGATATAAATGTCGTCCTGTAGCCCTCACTTGGATGAAGAGGAGCGCCTCAAAGTTCTGGTGATGATGTCAGCGCAGGAGTTAGCCAATGGGATCTCATACTCAGGTCACATGTACGCGATGACCCGTGCGGCTCGACTCCTGACCCCAGCGGGGGATCTCATGGAGACGTTTGGAGGGATGGAGCAGGTGCAGGAAACGACCACAGTGAAGTTTTAACTGCTGCTGTTGATGTTTCTCTTTGTGCTCTCACACTGACGTTTCATTTTGTTCTTTTTTATTTTATTTGAACTTCAGGTGAAGTTTATGAAGAGAGTGGCAGAGTCAACCGACCTCAGCGGAGTCAGCCGAACGTTAATCAGGATTAAGAAACATCTTCTCAATCCAGACAACATGAGGTGGGTTTACCGAGGGCTGAACGATTTACAAAAATAATCTGATGATTTTTTTGTGCCATTATTTCTAGTTTCCCATCTTCTCTGTTTTTAAACAAACTCATTGTAGAACATGAACAGTTACATTAATTACAGCACAACAACAACAACCCACTACCACAACAACTGGGACTGATTTTTACACATTTAACCACTTTTACTTTTTTTTTTTTACACTTTTGGGCCATTTTTTGATGCTTTCTCACTATTTTCCTGGTTCACTGCCAATGTTCTTGCTATTTTTGTTATTTTTTGACACTTTTCACTCTATTTTGCTACTTTTGTACCATTTGTTTTTTAAATGAACTGACTATTTTCCAAGGTTAATCTCTACCTTCTTGCTGTTTTTGAGTGTTTCCAGATTTTATCCAAATTTTCTAGCCAATTTTTTTTCTTTGTAAAATGTTTGCTCTTTCTCAATAAAAAGAATTTAAAAGTCATCATTTACTACAGTAAAATGAATCATGTGAATTAAATAAAATAGACTTATATCTGATTACAAATTCGGTTTTTTGCTCTTCAAAGTTTTTTTTTTTTTCAACAAATTTCTGACAGAACAGAAAAAGGTTAGACATTAGTTCAAAGCTGTAAATGGAGGAAATAATAGAACAATAACGTCAAGAGCAAACCAAAATGAAAAAAAATATATATATATATCTTCACTCTTCTATTACATTCAGCCAATTTTTGTTTCTTTTGTCCATTTTAGTCACTTTTCACTTCTTTTTTTGCCACTTTTGGACCAAATTTTCGATACCGTCTTACTTCTTTCTAGGCTTACTATCATTTTTTTTATGTTTTTGCCCATTTTTGGCTCTTTTCACTCTTTTTTTTGCCACTTTTGGTCCATTTTTTGCAACAAACTGACAATTTTCCAAGCTTGATGCAAACTTTCTTGCCATTTTTTTACCACTTTTCACAGTTTTTTCATCACTTTTTCCACTGTTTTTGCTCAAGATCATCCAGATATCAGAGCCAGAGAAGTTGAACCGAGGCGTTTCCTAAACAGAGAAACCTTTGACTGAATAAACTTTCTTTTTTCAGGTGTGCGATCAACGCGACTCCGCAGAAAATGTCGGACGCGGCGGCTCAGCTGGAGAGTTTCATGGCGGACGTCGCTGACACCAGAAAGGAGCGAAAACCTGTCAGAACAAATATCATCGAGGTGAGATTTCTGATCAAACTCTCAGAGCTGTTGAGTTTGTGTTTAAACCTAATTGTATTAAATTCTCACCTTATTTTGGTTTCTTTTCTAAAGAGGCCGCTCGACCCACAGAACGACTCCGGTCTGAGCAGGAAACTCATCTCTGTGAGTCTTTACATGAAATTCTCTGTTAAAAGCTGAAGTTGGACTTAAAAGAGAATATTGCAGGTTACATTTTTTTTTGGATAAACACTTAATATGGTCTGAAAGTGGTAGTAGAATAAGACAATCACTGATTTTTTTGATTAATCGTGACAAAAAGGCACAAATTTAGAGGATGAAGTAGCTATTTTCAGTGTCGCTGTTCAAAAAGCTGCTTCAACCTTCGCTCTGATCCTTGTGTTTGAGAGGAGATAGTGAGTGAGAGCGGGGATTTACAGTCGTGTTTCTACAAGTTTTTTATTTGATTTGATCGTTCATTGGGATGGTTCAATGATGCATTCTTACGCTGGATGCAAAAATAGCGACTTAGCAGGAAATCGAGTCGATCTTTTCCCCAAAAGGAGGAAAGAGTTAGCTTCCATGCTCAGGTTCGTTTCCTGCAGCTGAAGAAACGGGACTTTATCTCTACATCGGTCACTGAAAAAAGCGATCGTTTGTGGTGACAGGGAGACTATGTTCCTGGTTTTATGATGGAGTTCAGGATCAGATACTGGAGCCAGGACCAGGTGAGATGATGGAGGTGAAGCCGCAGACAGTGACAGGTTCAGCAGCAGCCACAGCCCGGCTCCAGGTGTCAGATGGAAACAAGGATTTATCAGAGATTCATCAGAAACGTCATCTAAGCACCGTCAGTCTAGATTTATTTATTTTACGACCCTGGATTAGTGGATATAGGAATTTTAACGGGTAGAAAAAGTGTATTTTGAATACACGATATCGCCGAAGCCGGAGCTGCGTCTCTTCTCACACTCACAGAAAACCGTAGTTCAGATTTGGCGTTTTTACAAGTTTTACCCTCCAACGGACTGATTTGTGATTGACACCAAACGCACTACGGACTTTTTAAGTTCCTGTTTCTGAGTTCAAACTTTAAATACGCTGATGTGAACAGCATCAGGCTCCATGTCTGTAGCTAACGCCGTCACTCACCAGGACTCGCTCTTCTCCTCTGGTCCTCCTCACTCCTCAGCTCCCTGCTCTCCTTTACCCATAATTCCTCCTAATCCTGCCCTGTTCCTGCTCTTCATCGTGTTTAAAAGTCTCATCATTTTAATCCTGAGGACCCTCATATGTATAGGAATGCAGATTTTCTCCTCTTCATTAACAGCAGTGTCAGTCTGATCCATGTTCACGTTAAACTGAGGAGTTTTCAGCAGTTTCTCCCCTGGATGACGTAACAGCCCAATGCTGGTTTTTAATGCGGAAAGTAAAAAAAGCAAACTAAAACGTCTCCAGCAAACTCTGTGGTTCACTGATTTCAAAAATTCCTTCGGAACATTGTTTTTGAGCATCTTTCCTATGATTTTAGTCAAAGTTGTGTTTAACCTGCAATATTCTCTTTAAGCTCCTCTGCTGTGATTTTTCCAGTTCTGTCTGTAATGAAGGAAATTCTACTTTTAATCACAGCGTGTTTTAATATCTGGTTCCAGGAGCTGAACTTTCAGCCGTGTCAGATGAAAACTTTCTTCCAGCTTCCTTTCCCCGTTAACTTTGTCAGTCAGACTGTTCGCACCGTACCCTTTTCACACCAGGACTACGCCAGGTAATCTCACCTCATCACACTGTTCTAATCCCTAATCCCCTTTTCTAACCCCCCCACCCAAAAAAAAGTTAGAATTGGACTTTGATCCTCAGCACTTTCAGAAGCTCATTTCTTCCAGTTAAAATTAGTAACAAAACTTGACTCTAAGATCTTTTTTTTTTAGGCCATAATTTTGAGGAAATTTTTCAAAATAATGGGATAAAAGTTTGAAATGGTGAGATGAAGTAGTCAAAACTTTGAGATAAAGTAGTCAAATTATGAGACAAAATGCTGAATTTACGAGACAAAAAGTCACGTCACAAGAATTCATAGTCATGAGATAAAAGGTTGAATTCATGACAAGTTAAAATTATGAGGGAAAACTTGAAATTACGAGATAAAAAGTTGAAAGGATGATAAAGCAAGACAGAGAAAATCTTACTTGGTAATTTGGAGTGAGTTCTAGCTGCTTTTTAATATCATAAAGAAATGGATTGTGGGTATATTGAGACTTTAAAATAAAATAATATCTTTGCTATAATGACAACTGGAGACCAGGAATCGCAGCAATTGTACTTTTTATCTCATAATTTTAACTTTTATCTCTTAATTATACTTTTAAACCCCATAATTTGAACTTTTTATCTTTCATAATTTGGACTTTTTAACCTATAACTTAAACTTTTTTTTTTTTAACCTTAAATGTATTTTCTTTCTTTCTCTTTTTACAGTCTGTGCATCTTGGCGAGGATGATGACGGCTAAATTTCTTCACGGAGAGATACGGGAGAAGGGAGGAGCGTACGGGGGCGGAGCCAGAACGGGAGGAGGTCTTTTCTCCTTTTACTCGTACAGGTGAGACGTCACGTTATGACAGCAGTCAGAGTTATGAAAAACAGAAACTCTTATTTTTATTTAGCTGTGGAATCCAAAACGTATTCCCAACATCAAATTAGATTATTCATGAAGTTTCTTGTCGATGTTGTCGACGTTTATTTCTTTTAAGGAACTATGATTCCTTACCTGAGCCAAGAAAATAAAAAACAGCTGATTTTTTTTTTTTTTTTAATTAAAGCTGTGTCTAAGACTCAGGTGTTTTTTTTCTTGGAAGGAAGAAGTTTACTGAATGAAGCTTTACCTTTTTCTGAATCTGAAACTACACTGCAAAAACTGAAATCTAAGCAAGTCATTCTGTCTTATTTGTAGTAAAAATTGTCTTATTGTTCTTAATTTGAGCCACATTCACCAGACCAGGTCATAAAAATGTCTTATTTCAAGTTTTTTTAAGACAAAAATGAGGTTGTAACTTCAAAATTGTAACTTCAAAAGCTCATTACTTTGTAACATTATCAACTTGTTAAAATGAAACTTTAAATTAAAAAATTTGAGGTTCAGAAAGTCATAAATATACAGGTTTATGGACTTAAAAATATATGACGTTGCTAATGTATAAATTTGCCAATCAATACTCAAAATTTGTGACTTTTTAGACTCAGAAAATTTGTGACAGTAAAATAAAAATCTGTGACTTTATAGACTTATAGACTCAAAATATGCAACTTTATAAACTCAATTTTTTTTTTATAAACTATTTTTTTTCCTTTATCTATTCAAAAAAATTGAGACTATATACTCAAAAATTTGTGATTTTAGTAACAAAAACTTTAGACCTTATAAACGTAGACTCATAGACATAGACTCAAAATTTGTGACTATTAAGACTCAGAAAATTTGTGGCTTTATAAACTAAAAATGTATGACTTTATAGACTTGAAGACTCAAAATATGTGACTTTATAAACTCAAAAAAATGTTACTCGATGAACTAAAATATTTGTGAGTTTATTTTCTCAAAAGATTGAGACTATAGACTCCAAAATTTGTGACTTTATAAACTTTATACATTTTTTATCTCAAAAGCACAACATGCAAAATATAAAAACTGAAATTTAAGCAAGTAATTTTGTCTTATTTGTAGTAAAAATTGTCTTATTGTTCTTAATTTGAGCCACATTCACCAGACAAGGTCATAAAAATGTCTTATTTCAAGTTTTTTTAAGACAAAAATGAGGTGTAAATTGCTTTTAACAAGTCAAAAAAATCTGCCAATGGGATAAGACGAATTCACCCGGGAAGTTTCTTGAAATTAGAAAGATGTCTTAAAACAAGAATCTTTTATCTTATCCCATTGGCTGATTTTTTTTGACTTGTTACAAGCAATTGATGCCTCATTTTTGTCTTTAAAAAACTTGAAATGAGACATTTTTATGACCTTGTCTAGTAAATGTGGCTCAAATCAAGAATAGTAAGACAAATTTGACTAAAAATAAGGCAGAATGACTTGCTTAGATTTCAGTTTTTGCAGTGAACTTCTATCAACAACAATACGCTGTCTGCCTCCAAATCTAAGCTTCTATTTCTTGTTTCAGTTCAGGGGATAAACTTTCTTTTTTGACTTTTTTGTCCTGGGATAATAAATATTGAGAATATTTTTCTTCTTTCTTCAGGGATCCAAACTCCCTTCAGACTCTTTCTGCGTTTCGTCGAGGCGTTGATTGGGCAAAGTCTGGAAAGTTCACGCAGCAGGACATCGATGAAGCCAAACTGTCTGTGTTTTCAGCCGTAGACTCACCTGTGGCTCCTTCAGACAAAGGTGAGAGGTCACTGCATCATCATCTTAGTGAATTTAACTCATTTTGTTTCCATTATCCTGATTAAACTTTCACTGCTGGGAGTTTCTTCACACCACTTTGTGTTGACAGTTTAAGGTTTTGTCTCAGATTTTTCTGGTTCTGGTCTTTGTTTTTGTTTGATGATTTAAAGTCATCTCTTTGTTGATGTAAATTCTTCTTCGTCTCCTTTTTCTTGTTTGTTCATCGTGTGTTTGTGTTTCAGGAATGGGTCGTTTCCTCAGCGGAGTCACTGATGAAATGAAGCAGAATCACAGAGAAAGACTTTTCGCTGTCACTCACAAAAGTCTGGTGGAAGTAGCTGAAAGGTAACAACTTTAAAAAAAAAGTGAAGGATTCAGCTTTTTAATAATCTAAGTATCCACAGTTTTGCACATGAAGTCTAACAAAAGCGTCTTTTCCTCTGCAGGTACCTCAGCGCCGGTCACCAGACGTGTGGCGTTGCTATCTTAGGACCAGAGAACGAGACGATCAAAAAAGATCCCTCCTGGATTGTAAAATAATCCCATCAGTAGATGTTTTCTAATTTAAAACCTGGCTGAACTTTAAAAAAAAAAAAAAAAAACCCATAGTGGCAAAACTCTGAACTGAAACCTCAAACGCGACTTTGTGAGGATTTCTTAATGGCAACAAAAGAACTGAAGCGCACAAAAGAAGACGAGGACAGAGAGCTGGTTACTATTTTAATCATTACTTCATGTTTGTTTCATTTCTCCATCAATTTCTTCTTTTTGTTATAATAAATTATATCATCATGTTTGAAAACACATGGAGTGAGTGAGCTCTTCTTCCTGGTCATGAAGCTGGTGACACTTCGAAAAGTGATATTAAGGAAACGTTTTTTCAAAGTAAGAGTTTGGTGCCAACCATAGACTGTATAATGAGTGGACGTAACGACGTTCGGCTCAAACTGAAGCCTCCAGCAGATGCCCCGCCCCCTGGTGTCTGGCTGCAGTATAGGTCATAAGCCCCGCCCCCTGGTGTCTGGCTGCAGTATAGGTCATAAGCCCCGCCTCCCCATGTATTCCAGATATGAGCTGGGAAAACTTTAAAAAATTATGATACCTCGTAGAAACGTTTCTCTCATCCTTACACTAAGATAGTATGATGATGTCATCTGGCTGCATGGTGTTCGGGTGTTTTTTTTCCTGAGAAGTTAGTTTCTCATCAGTTATTGGACGTTAAAAACCGCAATATAAGTTTCATTTTACGATAGTTGACAGCTGCCGTTCGTGAGTAGTTTTTATCGGGGATATAAGAAACTTCGGGAAAGAGCCAAAAGGAGACTAAACCTTCTGAAGAAGAAGAAATAAATATTTTTATTTCTCTTTTTTACTCTGCTCCACTGGAAATTCTCTACTGCGCAGACTCTGGCTGCACAATGGCGGCTAGAGAAACGGGTTTTTTGGCTTCAAAAACGTAGAACGGTGACAGGCGGAGCCACGCTGTCCATTCTATATACAGTCAATGGTGCCAACTATAAGAGGAATTTATTCTCAGTCTGGACCAATGTTTGGTCAAATCAAATGGAAGAAAAACAACAGTAGAACTCAGGGCTATGTTTAATAGTGAAAGTAAGAGCATTTCCACACGCACAATGCGAAGGGAACTCAAGGGATTGGGACTGAACAGCTGTGTAGCTTTAAGAAAACCACTAATCAGTGAGGCTAACCAGAAAAAAAGGCTTCAGTTTGTTAGGGAGCATAAAGATTGGACTCTGGAGCAATGGAAGAAGGTCATGTGGTCTGATGAGTCCAGATTTACCCTGTTCCAGAGTGATGGGCGCATCAGGGTAAGAAGAGAGGCAGGTGAAGTGACGCACCCATCATGCCTAGTGCCTACTGTACAAGCCTGTGGGGGCAGTGTTATGATCTGGGGTTGCTGCAGTTGCTTAGGTTCAGCAACAGTATGTGCTCAAAGAATGAGGTCAGCTGACTACCTGAAGATACTGAATGACCAGGTTATTCCATCAATGGACTTTTTTCTTCCCTGATGGCACGGGCATATTCCAAGATGACAATGCCAGGATTCATGGGGCTCAAATAGTGAAAGAGTGGTTCAGGGAGCATGAGACATCATTTTCACACATGGATTAACCTCCACAGAGTCCAGACCTTAACCCCATTGAGAATCTTTGGGATGTTCTGGAGAAGACTTTGTGCAGCGGTCAGACTCTACCATCATCAATGCAAGATCTTGGTGAAACATTAATGACACACTGGATGGAAATAAATCTTGTGACATTGCAGAAGCTTATCCAAACAATGCCACAGCGAGGAAGAAAGAAGTCTGACACCTTTTTTTTCACACATTAAATGCTTTATTTACTCTGACAGGACGATCACTGCCGGCACATTAAGTTAACGTTTCCTCCACTTCGCTGCCAAACTACAGCAACAACAGGACCCTACTCACAAACACCACGATAGAGATGTTACACACACGAAGCCCAGAGTGGATACAAACATCGAAAGCAACACCGAAAAACACACACTCATACACACACACACACACACACACATATATGTTGTTAAACCTGTGGGTCACGTCTTACAATCAGGACGGTGGAAGTTTATAAAGGTGACAGCGTGTGATTCGACTCTCTCTTTAAAAGCAGACGGTTACAGATAAATATTCATCGTGGGGGTCAAAGTGCTGTAGAAAATAATTTAAAATCACAAAAAGCTCGACTCAGAAACCTTTCTGCTCGGCTGCGTAGCTTTAAATAATCGTAGATTAAAGCTACATCTTCAGGACTAAAACTTGCAGACTCATACAGAACATGATGAGGAGTGTTTAAATATGTTAATGTCTATAATAATAATTTTAATTAGAGCTAAAAAATACTACATCTGCTATGTGCTGGCTTGTTGAAACTACATAAAGAGTTTTCGTCTCACTGATTTAGTAAAAGGTCCCTTTAAAGTAGTTCCATCGCAGTAAAATCACCTACCACCTCTTTAAATCTTAAATGAATTGATCAGCGGTGGAGCAGTCGTCGTTATCGTCGTGTGAGTAGCCGTCACCCTGAAGTGAAGCTGTGTTCTTCCTGGAGTGAAGCCCCGCCCCCGCCTGATCGAAGGGGTTCAGATGGCGGCAGAGTTGTTGCTCTCTCTGGCACGGAAGCGGGTCACGTGTTCCAGCTGACCCGAGTCGGAGACGTCGTAGCTGGTCTTGTACTTGGCCAGGATCTTCATCAGGGGGCGGAGCTTCAGCCACCACTGCTCCTTCGGGATCCTGTGGCTGAGGAGACGACAACAGGACGTTAATGCAGAGTCATTTTCTTTGATCTCGACAAATTTTTTCCCTCCTAGTGTGATCAGTCTGTGACCTTTGACCTGTTCTTGTATAAGAGTGAACCAGAATCTCATCATTCTGAGATCGATGTCACAAATTCAATTCTGGAGTCACTGCACTGCAAAAACGGAAATCTAAGCAAGTCATTCTGTCTTATTTGTAGTAAAAATTGTTGATAAGACGAATTCACCCGGGAAGTTTCTTGAAATGAGAAAGATGTCTTAAAACAAGAATCTTTTATCTTATCCCATTGGCAGATTTTTTTTTACTTGTCTAACAACAAAAGCAATTGATGCCTCATTTTTGTCTTTAAAAAACTTGTAATGAGACATTTTTATGACCTTGTCTAGTAAATGTGGCTCAAATCAAGAAAAGTAAGACACATTTTATTAAAAATAAGACATAATGACTTGCTTAGATTTCAGTTTTTGCTGTGCAAAATATAAAAATGTCCTTAATTTAGCCCCAACCCTCATTCTTATTTCTTTAAGTTTGGCTCATCACATGTATTTATTTTGAAGTTTGACTGTAGAGCATCAACAACATAGAGACAGACGAGGAGAGAGCCTAAAGCTCTAAAATGTGTCTTAATTTAAAAACTGATTTATAAAAAAAAAACAGCTGTTTTAAAGTCAGGACATGTTTGAGAACTGAGATGTGTTTTCAGGGAGAAATTTGAAAGAATGAAATGTGAGAACGACTCGGTAAAGTGAGTGTAAGATACTGGAATGAGCGAGTGTTTCATAGAGTCATAAGAAATCAGACTTTTCATAATTATGAGAAACTTTACAAACAAGTGAAAAAACATCATCAAGCAAGAAGTTGCTCATTCGACTCGCTTAACGAGAAGAAAATGATGATTTACGATGATTTTTGCAGTGTCAAACCCTGAATTCTGAGCTGATTGGAAAAGACAATTCTAAAATCGAAGCCTGAATTTACCGCAAAAACTGAAATCTAAGCAAGTCATTATGTCTTATTTTTAGTCAAATGTGTCTTACTATTCTTGAGGCCATAAAAATGTCTCATTTCAAGTTTTTTAAAGACGAAAATGAGGTGTAAATTGCTTGTAACAAGTAAAAAAAAATCTACCAATGGGATAAGATAAAAGATTCTTGTTTTAAGATATCTTTCTAATTTCAAGATTATCATCCTTCTCAACAATTAAATCATTTATATATCACTGAAATGTCCAGTTTAGACATGTCCTCAACACTTTTCAGACCAAGGACCCTCTAAAGACTTGACCTAGTACCATATTTAAACGCAACTTTTTAATGTGAGTATATTATTTAGCTACTGACAGTCTGTACATGCTGTCATGTACATTTTTACATTTCAATGCCTTAAAGTTTTTCTTACACAAAGTCCGTTTCATCACGGAGCTGAGAAACGGGCTGAAAGACGAGAGCTCTGCGACGCATCCCCAACAGACAAACGGTTTCCTCAGAGTTCGCAAACACTCGACCTGAAAAAACAGAAAAAAAACATAAATTTTCAACTGTTTTCAACCACAAATCACCACTTTTGGACAATTTTGATGGAGAAAATTCTTTTGGGCAAATGGAGTTCAGAATATTGTGTTTCACTTTAGTTTCACTAAATCAAATTTTTGAGAGAAAATTTTTAGAAAAAAAGTCAAAAGTTTGAGATAAGGTATAAAAAGTCTGATATAAAAAGTCAAATATTTTTAGATAAAAAGTTTAAATTATGAGGGTGAAAGTCAAAATTTATAGATAAAAGGTAAATAAATAGAGACAAGATATCAAAATTATTAGTAAGGAAATCAAAATTATTGGTTAAAAAGTCAAAATTTGAGATAGTACATCAGATTCTTGACATAAAAAGCTGAAATCATGAGGGAAAAAGTCAAAATTTGAGATTGAGTATATGTTTTTTTTTTTTAGATTAATAGTCAGAATTTGAGATAAAAAGCTCAAATTTTGAGAAAAAATACCAGAACTTTCAGATCAAAAGTTGAAATCATGAGGAGAAGGAGGAGATTATAAATTTTTCTTGAAATAAAATGTCAAAATTTATGGATAAAAAGGTGAAATAGTGAATGGAAAAAAGCCAACTTTTAAAGAGAAAAAGTAAAAAATTTGAGAGAAGACATCAAAGTCCCCATGTAAAAAGTCAGATATTTTTAGATAAAAAGTTTAAATTATGAGGGTGAAAGTCAAAATTTGTAGATAAAAGGTAAATAAATTGAGACAAGATATCAAAATTATTAGTAACAAAATCAAAATTATTGGTTTAAAAGTCAAAATTTGAGATAGAACATCAGATTCTTTGAGATAAAAAGCTGAAATCATGAGGAGAAGGAGGAGATTACAAATTTTTTTTAATAAGATGTAAGAATTTATAGATAAAAAGGGGAAATTGTGAGGGGAAAAAAGCCATTTTTTAGAGAGAAAAAGTCAAAAATTTGAGATTAGATATCAAAAGTTTGATATAAAAAGTCAAATTTTTTAGATAAAAAGTTCAAATTATGAGGGTGAAAGTCAAATTTTTAAATAAAAGGTAAATCAATTGAGACAAGATATCAAAATTATTAGTAAGAAAATCAAAATTATTGATTTAAAAAGTCAAAATTTGAGATAGAACATCAGATCTTGAATTAAAAGCTCGAATTTTTGAGATAAAATACCAGAACTTTCAGATCAAAAGTTGAAATCAGGAGAAGAAGGAAATTACACATTTTTGAAATAAAATGTCAGAATTTATAGATAAAAAGGTGAAATTGTGAGGGGGAAAAAAGGCAATTTTTTAAGAGAAAAAGTCAAAAATTTGAGATAAGGTATAAAAAGTTTGATATAAAAAGTCAGATAATTTAGGATGAAAAGTTCAAATTTTGAGATAAAAGGTAAATAAATTGAGACAAGATATCAAAATTATTAGTGACAAAATCAAAATTATTGGTACAAAAATCAAAATTTGAGATAGAACATCAGATTCTTTGAGATAAAAAGCTGAAATCATGAGGGAAAAAGTCAAAATTTGAGATAGAGTATATGTTTTTTTTTTAGATTAATAGTCAGAATTTGAGATAAAAAGCTCGAATTTTTGAGAAAAAATACCAGAACTTTCAGATCAAAAGTTGAAATCATGAGGAGAAGGGGGAGATTACAAATTTTTGAAATAAAATGTCAGAATTTATAGATAAAAAGGTGAAACTGTGAGGGGAACAAAGCCAATTTTTTAAGAGAAAAAGTAAAAAATTTGAGATAAGATATCAAAAGTTTGATATAAAAAGTCAGATTTTATAGATAAAAAGTTCAAATTATGAGGGTGAAAGTCAAAATTTGGAGATAAAAGGTAAATAAATGGAGACAAGATATCAAAATTATTAGTAAGATAATCAAAAACTTTTGGTTTAAAAGTCAAAATTTGTGATAGAACATCAGATTGTTTGAGATAAAAAGCTGAAATCATGAGGGAAAAAGTCAAAATTTGAGATAGAGTATATGTGGTTTTTTTAGATTAATAGTCAGAATTTGAGATAAAAAGCTCTAATTTTGAGATAAAATACCAGAACTTTCAGATTGAAAAAGTCAAAAATTTGAGATAAGATATCAAAGTCTCTATATAAAAAGTCAGATTTTTTTGGATGAAAAGTTAAAATCATGAGAGAGAAAGTAAAACATTTAAGAGAAAGTCACAAATTTGAGATATCAAAAGTGGATTGATATTGATATGGTTTAGTTTTTACCTCCTTTGTAAGAATCTTTGAGCGTCCTGGTGATCCACTGAATGGCTTTAGCAGCAACTTTGGTTCCAAAGTTTCTATCGAACGGTGAAGGAGCTCCACCCTGTTAATGACAGAAAACTCCACAGTTAGGGAACAAACAGGAAATGCTGCAAAAAAACTCAAATGTAGAAGAAAAAAAAAATCAAATGTGGAGTTAAAGTGTGTGTGTGACCTGCTGCATGTGTCCCAGGATGTTCTTCCTGCAGTCAAACACACCTCGTCCTTCCTCGCTGTAAAGCTGGTAGATGAAGTCGGTGGTGAAGTTCTCGTTGCAGTTCTCATTTCTGAAACACACGTTAAAAAAAAAAAAAAGACAAACTGTTTTTACACGTCTACAATGGACTCATTTTTTAACACAAGACTCTGCAGCTGTGAAGAGAAAAATCCTTTTTCTACTTGAACCAGCTAAAATGTGAGTTTTACACCTGACTGTTCCTGAGTGTGTGTGTGTGTGTGTGTGTCTTTGCACCTGCATGGCTTCATTATTCAAACACACAATGTCACCCACACACAGTCCAGAGAACTATCTGTCCTATTTCCAGAAACCTCCGTCCTGCAGGGAGCGATTTAACCCACATGATGGAGCCGAGGACGAAAATAACCACGAGAAACGACACGAAGTGAAGACGGAACCGGATTTTTTTAATCATAAATGTGAAAATCTGAACCTTTACTAAAGTAGATTCTGTGTGTGAGGAGGTGATGAAACTGTGATTTAAGACTTTGAAACAGAATAAACAGACGTGTGTGTGTGTGTGTGTGTGAAGTCTCACCTGAGCACCAAACCTCTCTGGATCGACGTCTTCATTTTCTGCGTCAGATGTTCCACGTTTCCCTGAAAAAACAGAGCGAAGTCGGCGTTAAAACTGGAGAAAAAGCAACAATCAGCACGAGCAGCTGATCCAACCTAGAGTCACACACCTCTGTCTGTGTTTTAGAGGAGCGCAGGGTGATGGTGACACCAGCAGGGGGCGCCAGAGATCATGTTTATAAACTTGAAGCTGCACTGAGAGTCAAGTCTTTGGCTGTTTTCCAAACCGCCTACAGTGTGACTGTTTTGTTGGACCTGTTTAGTCGTATACTACTCTGGATTCTGTTTCAGGAAGTGGAGCTGATGAGTTTCTTTCTAATGTCTAACTTTATCATAAATAAACCATGAGTACATTTGGCATTTCAGTCATTAATTCACCATTTAAATTATTGGTGAAGTTACAGGAGCAATAAAAGTAGATAAGTTAAATTAGATGTTAATGAGACACAAAGGAAAATCAATAAATGAAATTAAGCATGTGAAGGAAGCTGTAATTTTTTTTGAGAATTTTTATGGTTTTTTCATTATTTTAAGTGGTTCAAGGAACAATTTTGATTCATTTAGAAAAACAACAAATACAGGGAGAGATTAGAGTCCAGATTTTATCAAATTTGTAAAGGTATAAAAGTTTATTACAGCAAAATCCCCATATTTGATTTTTTATCTTGCACCGAAAGTTATCGTGTATTGAAAATAAATCTGAAACCAACTCACTTTTTATTTTTACAGCTGGTGTAAAAACTGCGTCCACATTACCCACGTAGGCTGTTAGTGTAAAATAAAAAGTGATAAATGATTTAGGGGCTTTGATGAATTTGGTAAAAGTAAACAGCTCTTTCATGATGAAGTGAGCAGATTTACCGCTGTTTCTTTCCTGTCACTTCACTTTTATCTCTGGGACCGTTTCACATTTTTGTTGTTGTGTTGTAGTTGAGCTGATTTATTCCAGTAGGTGTCAGTAATTCACCTCAACCTGAGCGCCCCCAAACTGACAAACGGCATTAGCGCCGTGCATTGTGGGAAACAGTACGCCAGGTAGACTGAGAAGGTAGTTAGACATTTGTGAATCTGTTTTTTGCATTTGTGGATTTGTCTGTGCATTTGTGAATTTTGACACTGTTTTAACTCCATATCAAACGGAGATAAAACAACATGAATGAGGTTTAAAGTTTCTCACCTGAAGGTCCCTGATGTCAAACGGCTCCTCGTAGATGTAAACGGTGTCTGCGCCTGCGGCCAGACCCCCCACGGTGGCCAGGTAACCGCAGTAACCGCCCATGGTTTCGATGATGAAGACCCTCCGCTTGGTGCCGCTGGCCGACTGCTTAATGCGGTCGCACGTCTGATTCACACACACACACACACACACAAAATCACAGTTATTAAAAAGTAAGAGAGTAGATTTATTCTCCAGTGAGATCATGCAAACACCAAGTAGAGCTGAATGATCCTGAATTTAAAAAAATCAACAAGAAACTGATGCATAGCTTTGACGCCTTACACTACAAAGACAAGATATCTATTATTCAAACTGATTAATTTTTTTTTCTAGCAAATATTCACTCATTTTGAATTTGATGCTGCGGCACGTTCCTAAAAAGCTGGGACAGGTTCAAGAAAAGGTGAACAGGTTGATTGGAAACAGGTGAGCGTCATGACTGGGTATAAAAGGAGCCTCACAAGCAAAGATGGCGCCAGATTCATCATTTAGTCAACAACTGCGTGAGCAAATAGTCAAATCTGGAGAAATCTCCTAATTATTTCACCAGGACACATTCTGCTCCTGTTACAACAGCGTGGCTCCGTAGTAGAAGAGTGCAGCTACTAGACTGACCTGCCTGCAGTTTAAAATGTGTGGAACATTATGAAGAATAAAATACAACAACAGAGACCCTGAACTGTTGAGTAACTGAAGTTGAATGTAAAAAAATTCCAGCTCGAAAACTTCAACAATTCAGACATCGAATTCAAAATGTGAGAACATTTAAAAAAACAAAACAATAAATTTTATCATTTTGAACAATGAATCTCTTGTGTTTGTCGAGTATTCAATTGAAAATAGGTTAAACAGGATTTGCAAATCATTCTATTCTGTTTTTATTTAGGATTTACACAACGTCCCAACTTCAGTGTAATCTGATGAATTTAAAATTTGAAGCCTTCTTAATAAAAGGTTAATTTGCTGTACTACCAAAATGCAGTAAAAAAAACAATAATAAGGATCAAGTGTAGCTCTACTTTAGTAAATAATGTACAGTAATAAACACACATGCAGCTGTAGTTACCTCAAACAGTCCATGCTACAAAAAAGAGTCTGATAACGAGATGAGTTAACTTAAGGAAGAAACTAGAATCTAAACTTTTTGTTAACACTCATGTTAATGTCAATGTTTAACTCTCTTGGTTACCTCTGTGTCTTATCCTCCTCTCGTTTCGCCCTCTTACCTCCACGATGGCGTTGAGGGAGGTGTCGGCGCCGATACTGAGGTCAGTGCCGGGAACATTGTTACTAATGGTGGCAGGCAGCATGCACATCGGGACGCAAAGCTCCTCGTAGTCGGCCCGGGCCTCGTACAGCTGCAGCAGGGACTCAAAGGCCTGAGGGCGGCCGTGATACCATGTTAGAGCACCAGGGGGCACATTTCTGTTCTCAGACTGTGTGTGTGTGTGTGTGTGTGTGTGTGTGTGTGTAAGTTAAGTGTGTGAGTTAAGTGTGTGAGTTAAGTGTGTGACCTTGTGTTTACAGACTGCTTCATGCTGCTCAGGAGCTCCTATGGCTTAAATTCCTTCTTTAGTTTGGCAAACTTCATTTTTTGCACATACAGTGTGTTCATATGCACATTGGTGCATGGAGCATGGTACTGTGCAGTACAGAAAAGTGCGCTAAGATCGATTGAATAAGATTTGATGCCCTGAGATGTGGAACACAAAGAGCTGGTACGCTAGGATCTGATGCACTAAGATGTGATGTACCAAGATCTTTTGCACTAAGATCTGATGTGCTTACATGCAATGCGCTAAAATCTGATGTGCTAACATCCGATGCACCAAGATCTGATGCACTAAGATGGGATGCGCCAAGATCTGACACACTACGATATGATGCGCTAAGATCTGATGCCCGAAGATGCAATGCGCTTAGATGAAATGCATTCAAATCTGATGCACTAAGATCTGATGCACCAAGATCTGACGCACTAAGATCTGATGCGCGAAGATGCAATGCACTAAAATCTGATGCGCTAAGATGCAATGCGCAAAAATCTGATGCGCTGAGATCTGATGCACTAAGATACAATGTGCCAAGTCTAATGCACCAAGATCCGATGTGCTAAGATATGATGCACTAACACCCAATGCACCAAGATCTGATGCACCAAACTCTGTTGTGCTCAGATTTGATGCACTAATGTTCAATACCCTAAGATATGATGCACTAAGCTATTATATTCCAAGCTATGATGCACTAAGACCTGATGCACTCAGATATGATGCGCTAAGATCTGATGCACCGAACTCTGTTGGGCTTAAACTTGATGCACTCTGACACGATACGCTAAGATATGACATGCTCAGATATTATTTACTAAGATACAATGTGCTAAGATCTGGTGCACTAAGATTCAGTGAGCTAAGATTTGATATTTTAAGATCTGATGCACCAAGATCAGATTATCTTGGATATGACGATATGATGTGATACAGAGCAATATGATATGATATTGTATTGAACTTCTCTCTTATAGAGTATGATATAACAGAATATGAATACGTTTAATTCTACACCAAACGATACGATGTTGTTTGTTATGATCCTGAACAATATTGCACTGTATCAATCCATCAACTTAATATGATGCACTTCAAACTGTAGCTGATTGTTTCAGGGGTTCAGCTGGGTCATTAAATTTGGTTTCCATCAGTCACAAAACTAATGGAAATTTTTAAAAAAGCAGCAGCAGAAAAACTTCAGACCAAATCAGACGATGTCAGAAGTAAAATCACGACTTGACTCTTTGGTTTAATGTTAAATGTTTGTAAAGTTGGTTGAAGGATAAACTTGAGGAGTTGACCATGAAGACACAGCTCTGTAACACGAGTGTGTGTGTGAGTGAGTGTGTGTGTGTGAGAGTGTGTGTGCTGCTGGCTGGCTCTCTCCAGGTGACGAGGACTTTGGCTTCCCATTGGCTGAGAGGAGATGGGATGGGGGGGGTTGAGTGAGGGTGGGGTTTCACTGTAACTGACATAAAAAAGTGTTGACGCGACGAGATAAAGATTAGAGTGGTTCCTCCAGAGGTTCCCAGAATTCTTTGCTTCCTTTTATGTACAAGATCAAAATCAGACTTTTTTTTCTGTCTGTCTGACATGCAGATTTAAGGCTCCAATTAAAAACCACATTTTTTTTGACTTCGTGCTCACACAGCATGCAGGTTCTTGTTTTTCTAAATGAAAAAAAAAAAGCAGAGAGTCCCTGTTGCATTGAACCAGACCGCTATTTGGTCATCTGCTGTTTCCAAAACAAACACAGCAAGAGCCGCACTAACACGCCAGGGCCACGCGCCAAAAACATGCCACAACACGTCACTGCATGCCCCGACACTTACCTGGGACCTCCGCTGACCAGCTCGCCTCCAACAACAACCAATCACAAGTGTCTGAGCTACAGGTGTCCTCATGCTGCTGGTTTTACGCTTGTGTTTCTGAGTTATGATGCTCATGGAGAAATTTTTACCTTTGCAACCATCTTCAAGAGCTTTTGTTTTGTGAAAGCACAGAGTTAAACCTGTACATTTCCCATGGGTCACTTCAGTTCCTGCTTGTTGAGTGTCAGGCTTCCTGTGTTTACACAGAAAATATATAACAACCCACTGACAATTCACAACGCAAGAGAACTGTTTCTGTTCTTATGCCATAAAAAGCCTCAACAGAAGAACAGTTTTCATAACAGAACAATGAAAAATAAGGCTCACACTGTAAAAATTAAAATAATAACAAGTGAATTCGTTGAATTTTCAGTCATAAATCTCATGTGAATTCGTAAGAAAAATAATGATTCATTCATCAGTTAAAGCTCCTGTAAGGAAATTTCCATCTTGCATTTTGGCGCCCTCCAGTGGATGATTGAGTGAATGATTTTTTTTCTTTTTTCTTGGACCTGACATGTTTAAACTTCAATATAAATATAAACAACACTGTGAGCGTTTTCTGTGAGAAAGCAAAATGAGTCCACTTCTCGTCACCTACCCCCCTCACGGTGCTTAGAGGCATTAAAATTTAGACTTAAAAGAGTTAAATCTTTTCCAAGATGGTCTTGTTGGAATTTTCAGGTCATGAAAATATAAGTAACTTTAACTTTAACTTTGATCTGTTCCATATCATGTCAATAAACCATCACAGGAGCTTTAAGCGTCTTATTTTAGGAAAATTAAAGCTCCTGTGTGAATTCAACAGAATTCAACAGATTATTGAATAGATTGAAATCAACACTGATGCCCTGTATGAGGTTCATATGAGGTATTATTTAATATCTGAAACTTCTTTTCTGAATACTTTAAAATATAACTTGTGCAAAAGTGCTATCAAACCAACGATAAAGGCTTTTAACAATTTTTTTTTTTTTTTTGCAGTGCATATCAGAATAATTTAGTAGAAACATGCAGTTTAATTTAAATTTTAAAAAAGGAAAGAAAATGATATGTGGACAAATATTGTTACACTCAGTCTTGATTGTACAGATCTTTGTAAACTTTCTTTATTTATCAAGAGAGAGAATGGGGAAGTCTGTTAGACTTAAAAAAAAAAAAAAAAAAAAGCTCTACTTGGTGCCCGAACAAAAAGTTTTTATTGTAAAGAATTGATCAATCAAAAGTGAAAAAAATAAATAAACAAAAAGTCAAGTTTGATTGCAGTGTACATTTTTTTAATGAATAATAATTGTATGTAAATTTAAATCTTTTGAATATGTTTTTGTACAACCCTGAAAAAAAAAAAAAAATTAATGTGATCAGAAAATTTAAAGCTCCTTTAAGGAACTCTTTCTTTTTTTTTTTGTGCTGGTTCTGGCAACTTCTTGTGAACAAAGTGATTCCACTGAGCTCTTTGGTAACTTTGTCCTTTCTTACAAAAAAAAATACTGCCAGATTTGTAATGATCTACCTTTTGCTGCACAACACTGTCGATGGTTTCTTATGGCACCTACCCCCTCACTGCAGTTACAAGCACAAAGATAAGTGTCGATTTAATTATCTGTGTTTCTGTGGATGGTTTTGTTCGCTTTTATTGGTCGTAAAAAAAAAAAGTTTTACCGTGAATTTGAGTTTCCTTCATAACAAGAAAAAAATCCTCACAGGAGCTTTAATCTTATTTTGTCATTTCAAGGTTTTTCTGCTGTGAACAGTGTCACATACAATCAATGGAGGTAATTTAACTGAGATAATTTTTAAGAGTGTGTTTCTTTGCTTTAGTTTCCTGACTGTCCTGAGCGTGTGTGAGGATGCGAGCTGTCGATCAGCGAAGCCCCAAACTCTGACCCGGCTGTGTTTTCTCTGTCCCAGCCTCACTTACATCAGTAATGGCGTTCAGAGCGGTGTCTGAGCCAATGCTGAGGTCTGAACCCGGTATATTGTTGGACACGGTGGCGGGGACCATAACCATGGGCACGCAGAGCTCGCTATATTTGTCCCGCGCTGAAGCAAGTTCCAGTAATCCCACGTAGGCCTGCAGCGGTGAGAGCCAGTGAGAGCCGGCGTCTTATTGGTCAGAGTAGAGGAGGTGCAGACAAAAGGATGAGGAGTGAGGGACAGGGGAGGAGGCCTAATGCCCGTGGCTTTGAGGGTAGAGTGGGTGAGGGGTCAAAGGTCAGGTTTTTAGGAGGGGGGGGGGTCATGGGAAGTCAATGGCGAGTGTAGAAGTTTGGAGTTAAAGTGGCTGAGGAGGAACATGATGTGATGTGAGGAGAAGCCAAGAGGAGAGAGCCAGACCAATGACAGACAGTGACAAACACACACACACACACACACAGGTAGAGGAGGTTGAAGCTCCACACACACACAAACACACACAACCACAATAAACAACAAACAATAAACAACAAACAACATGATGTGAAAAACTGACTCTATCTCCTTTAAATTTCAAAGTATTAAAATCTTTTTGAATTTTTAAAAATGTGTTAATTTAGTTTTTGGGCCCAAATTTTGCCTGTAAAAGCTAAAACCTCAGTGAAATTTTGTGGATTTATAAACTCAAATATTTGCAACTTTATAAACTTGTAAACGTGTAACTTGTAAATTTGCGACCTATAAATTGGTAAATTTTTCCCTTTAGAAATATATAACTTTTTTGCATCTCTCTATACAATTTGTGACTCAATAAACTTTTTTTTTTACTTCTATAAACTGAAAAATTTGTGACTTGATTAACTTGTAAATCTTTGACTTCATGAACTCGAAAAAATGTTACTTGATAAGCTCATTACTTTTTAACTTGATGAACTTGTCACATTTAAACTTTTTAATTTGAAAATTTGAGGTTCAGAAACTCATAAATATACAGGTTTATGGACTTAAAAATATATGATGTTGCAAATGTATAAATTTGCCAATTAATACTCAAAATTTGTGACTTTTTAGACTCAGAAAATTTGTGACAATAAAATAAAAATCTGTGACTTTATAGACTTATAGACTCAAAATATGCAACTTTATAAACTCAACATTTTTTTTTATAAACTAATTTTTTTCCTTTATCTATTCAAAAAATTGAGACTATATACTCAAAAATTTGTGATTTTAGTAACAAAAACTTTTGACCTTACAAACGTAGACTCATAGAAATAGACTCAGAAAATTTGTGGCTTTACAAACTAAAAATGTATGACTTTATAGACTTAAAGACTCAAGATATGTGACTTTATAAACTCAAAAAATGTTACTCGATAAACTAAAATATTTGTGAGTTTATTTTCTCCAAAGATTGAGACTATAGACTCTAAAATTTCTGACTTTGTAAACATGAAAGTTTTTGCCTCAAAAGCACAACATGCAAAATATAAAAACTGAAATCTTGTAACAAGTCAAAAAAATCTGCCAATGGGAAAAGACGAATTCACCCGGGAAGTTTCTTGAAATTAGAAAGATGTTTTAAAACAAGAATCTTTTATCTTATCCCATTGGCAGATGCTTTTATTTTGCTTGTTACAAGCAATTGATGCCTCATTTTTGTCTTTAAAAAACTTGAAATGAGACATTTTTATGACCTTGTCTAGTGAATGTGGCTCAAATCAAGAATAGTAAGACAAATTTTACTAGAAATAAGACATAATGACTTGCTTAGATTTCAGTTTTTGCAGTGTGGTGAAATGTTTTTCTGATTTAAGGTGAGATTATTTTACTTTTGCACTGCAAAAACTGAAATCCAAGCAAGTCATTGTGTCTTATTTTTAGTCAATTTTTTTCTGACTATTCTTGATTTGAGCCACATTTACTAGACCAGGTCATAAAAATGTCTTATTTCAAGTTATTTAAAGACAAATTTGAGGTCTAAATTTCTTGTAACAAGTTAAAAAAAAATCTGCCAATGGGATAAGACAAAAGGTTCTGGTTTTACGAGATCTTTTTAATTTCCACAAACTTGACAAGCAAATTTTTCTGTTTCTATTGGTTGATTTTTTGAACTTGTTACACACAGTCTAGACCTTGTATTTGTCTTTAAATAACTTAAATAAGACATTTGTATGGACTTGCTGCTGTACACATACATTTTGTCTTATTTTTAGTAAAAAGTGTCTTATTATTGTTGATACATTGAACTAACAAGTTCATAAAAATGTCTTATTTCAAGATATTTAAAATAAATATGAGGTCTAAATATTTTGTAACAGGTAAATAAAAAAAATCTGCCAGTGGGGTAATAAAAATTTGCTTGTGAAGTTTCTCAAAATTAGAAAGATGTCTTAAAACAAGAAGCTTTTATCTTATCCCATTGGCAGAATTTTTTTTTTTTTTACTTGTTACAAGCAATTGATGCCTCATTTTTGTCTTTAAAAAACTTGAAATGAGACATTTTTATGACCTTGTCTAGTAAATGTGGCTCAAATCAAGAATAGTAAGACAAATTTTACTAAAAATAAGACATAATGACTTGCCAAGATTTCAGTTTTTGCTGTGCAAAATATAAAAATGTCCTTAATTTAGCCCCAACCCTCATTTTTATTTCTTTAAGTTTGGCTCATCACATGTATTTATTTCACAGCTTGAGTGTCAAGCATCAACAACATAGAGACAGACGAGGAGAGAGCCTAAAGCACTAAAATGTGTCTTAATTTAAAAACTGATTTATAAAAAAAAACAGCTGTTTTAAAGTCAGGACATGTTTGAGAACTGAGATGTGTTTTCAGGGAGAAATTTGATAGAATGAAATGTGAGAACGACTCGGTAAAGTGAGTGTAAGATACTGGGATGAGAGAGTTGTTTCATAGAGTCAGAAGAAATCAGACTTTTCATAATTATGAGAAACTTTACAAACAAGAAGAAGAGAAGAAAATGATGATTTACGCACCTCGAATCCTCCGATGATGAGCAGAGCGTTGATGTTGTGGATCCTCATCTGCTCGGCGATTTTATCCAGATGTTTCCCTGGAAGAGTTCTGACAAAACACAAATGAAACGGTTAAGTTTTTCTTCAAAGATCAGCAGAAGAATGGGAAAATGAGAATTTTACGACTTTAACTCACCGCTTTGTTCCCAGCAGGGAGCCTCCTTGGCCGGTCCATCCTCCAACGTCCCCCCATTTAATCTCCTTAATCTGAGCCATAAAATCAGAATCAGAATCAGAATCAGAAACACTTATTATCCCATGGGATAAGATAAAAGATTCTTGTTTAAGACATCTTTCTAATTTCAAGAAACTTCCCGGGTGAATTCGTCTTATCCCATTGGCAGATTTTTTTGACTTGTTACAAGTAATTTACACCTCATTTTTGTCTTTTTTTAAAAATAACATAGTGCAAAATATTATTCATTGTGTCATAAAATACCAAACAATTTAAAACAAAATTCAACAATCCCAAGAAAATAAGGATTTTTCACAACAGTCTCACACTCAAAGACTCAAAGTGTGTGTGAAACAGCTGATATAACAGATCCTGGGTCAGTCACGAGCAAAAAATAAATAAAATCACAGCTTTAGCGATCACATGATCACCATGTTTGAAGTTGCGATTTTGATCATAAAACGATAAATTGTTCAGCCCTAGTGAGCGCCTCGACCAATCGTAGGAAACAGGAAGTGTGTTTACGAACGGCTGATACACTGATGAGTGTGTGTCCACATACACAGAGCTGCAGGTCTTACTGTAAGCCAATTACTCCACTCACACTCCGGCTCTACATGAGTGTGTGTGTGTGTGTGTGTGTACGCTGGCACAGTCTCAGTCACACTGTCCGGATTGCGTGCCTGATTTTCCACACACACACACACACACACACACCCACACACACACACATTCTCAGCTGTGCCGTGAGCAGTGACCTGTTGAAAACGGTGCAGTCCTGGGTAGAGTCGTCGTTCTGAGGGATTAGACTCGATTAAAAAGTGAAGCTGTGATCACGAGCTTAAGCTCAGAGTAAGAAGGACACTTAGTTATTCAGAGCTGCAGGTGTCACAGCTACACAACAATAACACAAAGTTTACAAATGTGGTTACACTCTGAGATTAAGAGGATGTGAAACTATTGGTGCAACATATTGATTCATTTATTTCCCAAACGTCACTCAACTGGAACAAAAGTTTGCAGAACGAAGAAGCTTCTACAACATGTGAAAGTCTTTCTTTCCGTTGGTGAAGCACTCAGATTCATTTGACTTTTGACTTTGATTTGATTTTGTAGAGTGTGATGAGTTTTCCCTGAAGTTTAATGTGTCGAAAACTAAATATATGATTGTTAACTCAAGGAAATCCACCTCTTTTACTCCACCTATTGTTACCAAAGCTGCTGTTGTTGAAATGGTAGAGAGTTACAAATATCTGTGTATGGTTCACTCTACCCAAAGATAAGCAAAGATTATTCTTTCTGAGGAAAATGAGAACCTTCCAGGTGTCTCCTGAGATGATGAATCTCTTTTCTACACTGCAAAAACAGAAATCTAAGCAAGTCATTTTGTCTTATTTGTAGTAAAAATTGTCTTATTGTTCTTAATCAGAGCCACATTCACCAGACCAGGTCATAAAAATGTCTTATTTTAAGTTTTTTTAAGACAGAAATGAGGTGTAAATTGCTTGTAAAAGTCAAAAAAATCTGCCAATGGGATAAGACAAATTCACCCGGGAAGTTTCTTGAAATTAGAAAGATGTCTTAAAACAAGAATCTTTATCTTATCCCATTGGCAGATTTTTTTTTTACTTGTTACAAGCAATTGATGCCTCATTTTTGTCTTTAAAAAACTTGAAATGAGACATTTTTATGACCTTGTCTAGTAAATGTGGCTCAAATCAAGAATAGTAAGACAAATTTGACTAAAACTAAGACAGAATGACTTGCTTAGATTTCAGTTTTTGCAGTGCAGGGTTAGTTTTGTTAGTGTGTCTGGAGAGTTTTGTTAAGTCTTCAGGAGTTTTGTGCATTTTTGATTTTTGAGACATTCAGACGACTCAACGTGTAGAAGGTAAAAGGGAAACATCAACACCACAGGACGGATTTAAGTGACGCTCTCCTCAAATCTGTCTGTAAATGAGTTTAAAAATGTCTTTGCCTCTCACCTGTCCCTTGTAAAATCCCTCGAAGCCGTCGTTGACTGCAAACATCTTGTGACCTTCAGTGATTCCCACTCTGACGGCAGAACGCACGGCGGC
The DNA here is from genome assembly GCA_008086565.1 of Thalassoma bifasciatum. NCBI lineage: Eukaryota > Metazoa > Chordata > Actinopteri > Labriformes > Labridae > Thalassoma > Thalassoma bifasciatum. The sequence continues at coordinate 199,943 of RPOG01000581.1, read as the reverse complement.
GTTCATTCCCGCCGCCGGGGCGCCGACGTTCAGCACGGCGACGTTAAAGGAGCTCTGTGGACGAAGAAGAAGAAGAGGAGGAGCGGTCAAATAATGAGCGCATACACCTTTAAGACTTCACACCTTCTGTGTGAGTCTCAGCTCGTTTACAATCACAGCATCACAGCATATGATGCTCTGAGTAAATAAGATGGTGTATCAGACATTTCTTTTATTAGCACAGTGTTTGTTTGCCAATTGATGCCTGTTTTTCTTCTGTCTGATGACACCATCCACGTCTCTTTGATAACTTTAGGAGCAGACAAAGTCTTTGCCTGGAAGCAGCAACCATGCAAGGAGCCACATGCTGCTGGAAGATGCACAGAAGCAGCATCCCACAAAGCAGAGAGTCAAAATGCAGAAAAGTACCCAGAGTTTGGTCTCTATGTTACTGCAGAAGTCTTTATTTTTATTGCAGATAAAGTTTCATCTCTACAATAAGAATCTAAGATTTCTTTACAAAAGCTCCAAACCTGAGTCAGAGCCACGACTTATGGATAGGGATGGGGATGGGGATCGTTAATTAAGGCCTGAGCTCGACGACAAAATTAGTGAGGACTCTATTAGAGCCCCAGTGACCGCATCGAAACTTCAAAAATGATCACGACCAGGGACGAAAACCAAACTCCAGCCACCAAGACCCTCCATGTAACCCAAATTCTTCTTTCCTTGTTTGTTTCTTTTGCCTCTTTAACCCCGAATTGTTCGCCTCCAATGTGATATGTGCGAACGCACCCGGCCACAAAATTCAGTCACAGCAAGAAAGTTATTCATCCACTGATTTAGCGCCCTCTAAGAAAAAACAAACAAGAGAAAACAGCCTACTTTACAAAAATCTTTGAGCATGGGTCAGTGACAAAAAGAGGGTCTAAAAACGTATTTTTAAAAAGTTCTTTGAAAATGGATAAAAAAACATATTTCTGAGTGAAGAATTAAGTTTTCTAACAGATTTCAGTAGTTGACCAACATTTCAAAGTTTTTAGGTTCTTTATTATTTAGTATTTTTAATTTGAGCACCCAAAAATGTCAGGTGGTGCAACCAAATATATGAAAATATATTTATATGTTCCTGTTATTTTTTCTGTGTGAAATTATTGGCAAGTATCTCTCAAGTGTCTGTAGTGACTCATACATTTTCATTTTGTGTGTTTCATTTCTTTTATTTGTGAATAAGATAAATAATTTGATGTTAAAATAACATTTCACATTATTACATTGGTTGTACCACCTGACATGGAAATTGTTCCAGTCACCAATGAAGTGAAAAAACCTTTTATATCAGTATTTCAGAGAAATCTACAAACTTTTCCACTTGGTCACAAATGTCATTTGGGCTCCTCTGGCTGATGCAGTTTCCTGTTTCCTGTTTTATTCTCTTCACTTTAAAATAAAAGTCTAATGTTACGGTTGCACCACCCTGACATTTGACAAGGCGAAAATTACGGGACAAAAGTTTTAATGATTTATCGGGTGAATTGAACAAACTAGCTCCACAGTTTTTTATCAGATTGTCTTCAGATTTCAAATGTGTAAACCAGACACATTGATGATGAAAATTATCAAAGGATTTTTTGTAACTCAATGGGCGTGGTCAGGGTAGATGACCAATGTTGACATTTTTTTTTTTGCCAACATTTAAACCTTAATAGCTCTAGTGTACAATGTTGGACCAGGACCAAAGCTGACCACATGTTTTTGGGGCAGATTTTTGCAGGACCTGCTTATCACCGCTGGCGGGTGTAATTTTTATTGATACTTATTAGGGATAGCCTGGGCTGATTATCAGTGCTGATATTTGAATTTTTAAGCATATCAACATCAGCCTTTGTTCTTAATCCGACAGCCGATAAGAGAAATAGCATTTAGGAATAAGAACCTTTTTTCACACTTAATAATCTTATTCTGAATTGGGAACTATGATCAGGCATAAATCTAGAGATGAGACTTCTAAAGATCACTTAGAAAGTCATCACAGTCCCTTTAATAAACATACACTTCAAGACATTTAGACAAAGTTAGGTGTTAGAATTTGTATTTTTTTAAATTTTGATGCCGGTATTTTACCTTTAATGGGAATGAAAATCAACCCCAAATATCAGTTGTCTGTCTCCTTCACTACTAATAATCGGTATTGTTCCTCAAAAATAACATATTGGTCGAGCTCCAATACTGATAACCTTAATGATTGTCCTCATCCATACTTAACTTATAAAAAAAAATGTATGAACCATTATAACATTCATACGGAAGAGGATTAGGGCCACTGAGAAAAAAAAAAAATCTAAAAAAAAAAAAAAGTCAGAATTCTGAGANCTTTTTTTTTTTTTTTTGAATTTTTTTTTTCTCAGTGGCCCTAATCCTCTTCCGTACATTCATTCTAAATAAAATAGTTTTTTCATTCAAGTTTCAAGAAATTTTTTTTTTTTTTCTTTCGGTTACATTTGAACACATCATGGTGACTTTGGGGTCAACTTTATGAAATGCTCTGTTTTCTGACAGAACACTGAACGCATCGTCATAAAACATTATGTTTCCTGATGAACTTGAGTAACTTCAAGACTTTTCTCATTTGTTCAAGCTCAGTTTTCAACATGGATTCAAACAATGGATTCTCAACAAACTGGACCTGAAGGACAGTTTTTGAGGATATATATCGGCTTCTCTGAGTCTTTGAGGGGCTGTCGAACAGAAGAAGGTGGAGCCCATGATCTTACTGCAGGCGACTATTTCCTCGATGCCAGGTTTCCCACGATTTAAGTTTATTTAAAAACTTTATCGAACAAATGGTGCACAGCTGTTCTGGTTTGAATGACCTGAGTTCACTGGAAGTAAAATTAAATAATAACTAATATACAGGGGCCTGAGATTCAATAAAAGCATTGATACACTCAAACATTACTGATCCCCGTGATATAAAATCTAAATCCCCATTCCTACTTGTGAATAAGCCAAAGTTTTCTTGGCCACAGACTGTCAGATGGTAAAGTTTGAGGGTCATTTAAAGTGAGAAATCCTGCAAAACTTTGCATTTCTTCACTTGTAGTCAAAAGCTCAGCCATGGAGGAATGAGGAGAGACAGAGCAGCAGGTAACGAGCACAGGTACGGTCGTTTTGTGTCACTGTCACCATCAAACGGAGCAAAGTTAAGAGTGTTCGTCTCCGTAGATTAAGAAGAAGAACCACTCATGATTGGACTAAACTAAAACTCACCACAGAGAGGATTTAAGTCCAAACACTCCAGATCTAAAAGGTCTAAACTATTTTCCAGCTTCTCTGCTCTGTAAACTAACCTACAGAGTTTACACATAACATACATTCGACTGCTCTTCGTCCCCCGCCTCCTCCTCCTCCTCCTCCTCTCCCTCGGGACAGAGACAGTCACAGAAAAACAGACTCTGTTAGTGTCACAAAAAGACTGCAGCACCCACAAGGCACCTGACCAGGAAGTAACTCATACTACCGTACAACTCTCAGAGCCGCTGGTGGAGAGATAGAGGAGTTAAAGTCTCATCATCCAATCAGTGAAGCTGTATTTTTCATATCTGTTTTTAAAAAAAGGAGCTTACATTTGGGAGTTCAGAGTCTGCTTTCCGGTAGGAGAGAAGTCGGTACGTGCTCAGGTTGTTTTCAAAGCTCCTGCAGGAAGAAAAGATGTAGAAAAAAAGAGTGTAAGTGGAAACAGAAAATGCAGAATGGATGTTCACGGCAAAAATAGAAATCTAAGCAAGTCATTCTGTCTTATTTGTAGTAAAAATTGTCTTGTTGTTCTTAATTTGAGCCACATTCACCAGACCAGGTCATAAAAATGTCTTATTTCAAGTTTCTTTAAGACAAAAATGAGGTGTAAATTGCTTGTAACAAGTCAAAAAAATCTGCCAATGGGATAAGACGAATTCACCCGGGAAGTTTCTTGAAATTAGAAAGATGTCTTAAAACAAGAATCTTTTATTTTATCCCATTGGCAAATTTTTTTTACTTGTTACAAGCAATTTGATGCCTCATTTTTGTCTTTAAAAACTTGAAATGAGACATTTTTATGACATTGTCTAGTAAATGTGGCTCAAATCAAGAATAGTAAGACAAATTTTACTAAAAATAAGACGTAATGATTCGCTTGGATTTCAGTTTTTGCAGTGTGGTGAAATGTTTGTCTGATTTAAGGTGAGATTATTTTACTTTTGCACTGCAAAAACTGAAATCCAAGCAAGTCATTATGTCTTATTTTTAGTCAAATCTTTTCTTACTATTCTTGATTTGAGCCACATTCACTAGACAATGTCATAAAAATGTCTCATTTCAAGTTTTTAAAGACAAAAATGAGGCATCAAATTGCTTGTAACAAGTAAAAAAAAATCTGCCAATGGGATAAGATAAAAGATTCTTGTTTTAAAACATCTTTCTAATTTCAAGAAACTTCCCGGGGGAATTCGTCTTATCCCATAACACAGGCTATTCAGGTCATTACGGTAACAGAGGTTAAAAAAAAAAAAAAGAAATACCTGCCGCGCAGTCTCACCGCCTCCTCAAACTTCTTCTCATCCATGGCTTTCTGGACTTCTTGAGTCTGAAACATAAATATATATATATATATATATATCTTTATCCAGATCAGTTTGACACCACATCCAAACAATCATGTGACAGTAATCTGTGTCTGGGTCAATGACGTGACGTCCCTTTTTTTGTGTCCGAGTGCAATATTTCCTTCCATCATGAATTGAGTATTTCATCACATGTATTTCTTTATTCTATGAAACCTGTGTTATTTGAACACATCTTTAAACTATTAAAATAAAACATGTTTTTTTTGTGTTTTGGTTCCTCAAACCCCCAAAATGTCAGGTGGTAAAACCGTCCTGACAAGTATCCACAGTAATTAAACTCTAAAAATTGAATGTCAGTTATTGTAAATGGAAATTAAAAATACAGTGGAATTATTTTATGCTTGAACCTTTTTAAATAAAACATTCTTTGCAAATAAAAAGAATTTTAAAGCTGTTGAGAAATGTAAAAAACTTTTGTCCCGTAATTTTCACCTTGTCAAATGTCAGGGTGGTGCAACCGTAACATTAGACTTTTATTTTAAAGTGAAGAGAATAAAACAGGAAACAGGAAACTGCATCAGCCAGAGGAGCCCAAATGACATTTGTGACCAAGTGGAAAAGTTTGTAGATTTCTCTGAAATACTGATAAAAAAGGTTTTTTCACTTCATTGGTGACTGGAACAATTTCCATGTCAGGTGGTACAACCAATGTAATAATGTGAAATGTTATTTTAACATCAAATTATTTATCTTATTCACAAATAAAAGAAATGAAACACACAAAATGAAAATGTCTGAGTCACTACAGAAACTTGAGAGATACTTGCCAATAATTTCACACAGAAAAAATAACAGGAACATATAAATATATTTTCATATATTTGGTTGCACCACCTGACATTTTTGGGTGCTCAAATTAAAAATACTAAAAAATAATGAACCTAAAAACTTTGAAATGTTGGTCAACTTCTGAAATCTGTTAGAAAACATAATTCTTCTCTCAGAAATATGTTTTTTATCCATTTTCAAAGAACTTTTTAAAAATACGTTTTTAGACCCTCTTTTTGTCAATGACCCCTCTGCGTGTGTTGTTGTGTAATTAGCGTCAATTATCATCCAGCTGGTGGCTTTTTGCTGCAGAGGAAAGAAGAAACACATCCACGGTTTCACACGTCTGCTGTCTGCTGCTGTCAGATCTGAGTGTGAAGCTCCGTCACTTCACGCTTCGTTCTGCTCCGTCGCTCTGATTCAGTCCTCTCACTCTGGATTTGACGTTGACCTTTTGTGACACGTTGTGAGTTACGTAACAGAGACGCTGAGTTCTCATTAGCACAGCTGGAAGGATGTTTATCTCTACAAATCAATCCTGCTCTTAATCAACTCCACATTTTTTTTTGAACAATCAGATTTTTTCATCTGTGTTTTATTTCCAACCAAAGAGGATTAGGACGAACGACTGTTCTCTTTGTGACGCATGAGCCAGTAAAAATAAAAATCTTTGACCTGTGTTTTGGGATTATGAGGTCTGACTTCACTGTGTATAAACAGAATACTGACAAAAACTCAGTATTTTCAGGTTTAGTAATCTCAAAATTCTGACTTTTGTCTCAGATTTAAGACAAAATTCTGAGCTTAACCCAAAAAATCTGGAATTTTTCAATCATCTTCAGAATTTTTTACAAAATTTCTATATTTTTCTATCTTCAGAATTGTCTTTTAATTATCTTTCTTCTTCTTCTTTCAGAATTCCTGAGATACTAAGATAAGTCATTCTTACTTTAGTGTTTCCTGATCTTAAAACTCTGACTTTTGTCTCAGAATTCAAAGGGACAAAAAAAAACAGAATTCTGATCTTTTTTTCTTTTGGTACTTTTTAAATGTTTTTCAACCATAAGATTTTAATTGAAACTAATAGAAAACTTATGACTCAGTATTTCTTTAAGGTTCTCTGAACTTTAAATTCTGACTTTTGTCTCAGAATTGTGAGGAAAAAAAAGCAAAATTCTGATCTTGATCCAAACATTCTGGAATTTTTTCTTTCTTTTTTTAGAATTTTCAAAAATGTTTTTCTATCATGAGATTTTTTTTATCTTCCTTTCATACAATTAATGGCGAAACTTATAAAAGTCAGTATTTTTTTTAGGCTTTCTGACCTTTAAATTCTGATTTTTGTCTCGGTTAGAATTTGAGTTTTAGTTTTGAATGATTTCTGTTTCAATACCAAAGCTGAAGTCGATCACACACACACACACACACACACACACACACACACTCTTACCATCTGAACACACTCCATGAGCGGCAGTCTCACAGCCTGGTTTCCCACCAGAGAGACCACACAGGCCGGAGTGTTGGTGGAAGCTTCCAGTAACGCCAGGACGGCCTCTACACCCATACGACTGGCCTGCAGGGGTCAAAGGTCAGACAGAGGTTAACAAAAAGCAGTAGATACATTATTTTTCCTGAATGATTTTCAAGATTTATTCCAATTTTCTTGACAAATTTTGTTGCTCCTTAGCCATCTTAGTCACTTTTGGACCATTTTATGATACTTTCTAACAATAGTTTTAAGTTCCATCCTAACTTTCTGGCCACTTTTTGTTGCCGTTGTGTATTTTCACCACTTTTCACTGTTTTTGTCACATTGTCCCCAATTTTGCTACCTTCTGATTATTTTCCAAATTTTCTCTGAATGTTCTTACTAATTTCTGTTTGAGCCATTTTAGTCACATTTTTCTCATTTTTGCTACTCTCTGAGTATTTTCTCAAGTTTTCTCCCAATTTTCTTGACAAATTTTGCCCATTTTAGTCACTTTTCACTTCTTTTTTGCCAGTTTTGGACAATGTTTTGCCACTGTCTGACTGTTGTCCAAGTTTTCTTCCACATTTCTTGTCAAATTTTGTTGCTCTTTAGCCCTTTTAGTCACTTTTTTTAATGCTGCTTTATGCGACTTTCTAATAATTGTTTAAAGTCTCATCCCAACTTTCTTGTCCATTTTTGTTGCAGTTGTGTATTTTCACCACTTTTCACTGTTTTTGTCACATTGTCCCCAATTTTGCTACCTCCTGATTATTTTCCAAATTTTCTCTGAATGTTCTCACTAATTTTTGTTTCTGCAATTTTAGTCACTTTACTCATTTTTGATTATTTTTTTCTACACATCTGAGTATTTCTGAAATTTTCTCCCAATTTTCTTGCTAAGTTTTGCCAATTTTAGTCACTTTTCACGTCTATTTTGCCAGTTTTAGACCATTTTTTTGGTACCCCCTGACTGTTTTCCACGTTTCTTGTCAATTTTTGTTGCTCCTTGATGATTTTAGTCACTTTTCTTAATGCTGCTTTATGCTACTTTCCGATAATTATTTTAAGTTTCTTCCCAACCTTCTTGGTAATTTTCGTTGCCTTTTGTTTTGTTTTTTTCACCACTTTTCACTGTTCTTGTCACATTATCCCCAATTTCACTACCTTCTGTCTATTTTTCAATTTTTCCCTGAATTTTTATACAAGTATTTGTTGCTTTTGGCCATTTTAGTCACTTTTCTTTGAGCCACTTTTTGACCATTTTTTTGCCACTTTCTGAGTATTTCTTAAGTTTTCTCCCAATTTCATTGCTTCTTGGCCATTTTAGTCACTTTTCATTCTTTTTTTCCCACTTTTTGACCATTTTTTGCTACTCCTCGAGTATTTCTAAAGTTTTCTCCCGAATTTCAAACCAATTTTTGTTCATTAGCCATTTCAGTCCCTGTCTTTAAGCCACTTTTCGACCATTTTTTGCCACTTTCTGAGTATTTCTCAAGTTTTCCCCCAATTTTCTTGCCAATTTTTGCTGCTTCTTGACCACTTCTGCCACCTTGAACTATTCCTATTTCTACCTCTTGCTGTTTTTGCCACTTAACATCACTTTGATTGTTTCTCATGAAGAGGTTGTTTCCAACAGTTTCTCTTCGGTTGAGCAGGATTGAGTATCACTGGTGTTGAGCATAAAACATCTACTGCAAAAAAGTTTTTCAGGTATTCTGACACATTTCTGGCTTAAGAAATATTGTCACTTATTTGCGATTAATTGTCCAGCCCCACCAGCAAACCATTTTATCAGCTCACAGCCCCAACACTGGAAATGAAAGACACAGTGACTCACCAGGATCCTGTCGAAGGCTGAGGGGGTCCCTCCTCTCTGCACGTGACCCAGGATGGTGACCCTGGTGTCGAAACCCAGGCAGCGCACGACCAGCTGCATATGGAGTTCAGGTGGGTTGGTATTGTGGGAAACAATGAGGATAAAATGTGTTTTATGTCATGATGTTAAAGGGTTTCATATAACATAAAAGCATATTTTAAAGAAATAGTTCCAACTTTTTAGGCTTAAGCAAAGAGACTCTGGTTTTACAAAATAGCATAATATAGATAAAATAATATAAAAACAATGCATGCAAAAAAAAAAACAGAGGGAGAAACGTGCAAAACATCTCCTGTCATGTGATGGTGTCTTATCATATACGTGCAGAGCTGAAGCGTGAAAAGTAAAAATAGTGGCACAGAGGGACAGAGGCTGGGAAACTGGAATAAAAAAACACACGGTGAAAGGAAACTGGGTGACAGGTGAGGAAAATAAAAGCTACAAACTTCACCACAGGTGCTCAGGTGAAATGGAAACATCCATGCTGCTGCAGGGTGATGGATCCATGAAGTGACTACATACTTACATCCTTGATATAATCAGGAGTTATTGCCTTGTTGTGGCTATCTATGGCACCTTCAGCTACAATTATAATGTTCAGCCTTTTCTTATCAGCGCGGTTCTATAAAGGGAGGGGATATAAAGAAGCACAAGCATTTAAAGAACATGACAGAAAACGTTTCACGTCACCAAAAGCTGGAACCTGTAATGGAGGATAATGGTAGGGCTGAACGATTTTAGAAAAAGATCGAATTGCGATTTCAATTCACTTCATGATTTTCCTCAAATCAAGATTCAGTAAAGTTTCCACAATAATGTACAGAAACATTTACAGACTTGACAGAAAATTACATCAAAAGCCTTTATTCCAATGGAAGGATGAAAACTTAAGGTAACAATTGTTTATAGCTTTTAGATAAAATGTCAAAATTTTAAATAAGAGTCTAAATTTTAAGAAATCAATTTAACATTACGTGGAAAAAAGTCTAAACTTTCGCATTTAAGGTTTAAATTTTGAGATAAAGGCAAAAGTCTGAGATGGAAAAAGTCAAAATTTTCAGGTACAACATCAACATTTTGAATAAAAAGTAGAAATTGTGATATAAAAAGTCAAAATCTTAAGACAAAATTATGACAAATAAAGACGACATTATTAAATAAAAGGCCAAATTTGGAGAAAAAATAGACTTTGAGATGAAAAAAGTCAAATTTCTGACCTTAAAATACAATTCTTTCCATTTCTAAACTGGACTTTTTAATCGTATTTTTAGTTTTAACGACTGAAAACCAAAAAGAGCATCTTTGACTCTTAACTTTTAAAATATCCTTAGTTGTGTGAAGTGAAAAAAGCTAAAACACAAAACAGTTTAAAAAAAGACTAAGCTCCAAAAGGGATAATAAAAAAAAATTCAACAGGAAAAAAGGATCTTTCCCAACAGTTTTACATTTAAAGGATGTTTGTGTGTAAAACAAATGACAACAGATCCTGGGTCAGTCAGGAGCAAAAAAATTGCAGGTTTTGGCGAAACATGATCATGATGTCTGAAATCGTGATTTCGATCAGAAAACGAAAAATCTTTCAGCCCTAGATAACGGTACATAAACCCTCAGACTTCCAGGAAAACACTGTTTGAATCAAAAAGAGAAACAGATATGTAAATAAATATCCACCACTGGGTCCAGCTTCTGGTTCTCCCTCTGCTTCAGTCTCAAACTGAGCTTTACTCACATCCTTAACAAACCCAGAGGTTATAGGTCGTCCTTGTCTGTCAATGGCTCCTTCAGCAACTATGATAATGTTCAACCTGGAACCTCGAGAACGACTCTGGACGATAACAAACAAACTCACAAGATCAAATCTGCTGGAAATGTTTCAGTCAGGGGGAAAGAATTTAGAATAATTAATTATTAACAGCTTTTTACGGCCCTTTTCCACTGACTCGTCTTGGCCCTACTCTACTCGGTTTGTGTTGCGTTTCCATTAGCGCGGTACTACGCGTCAGACGCCAGTTTTTAGTACCTACTCTGCTCTGGTTCTAACAAGTAAAGCCGATACTAAAAGGTGACGTGGACGGACTGCCGGTCACTCATTGGTCAGAGAATCTCCTCACGGAAGCTTAAGACTCTGTACGACGGGTTTTTAATGACATTTAAACCTGACGGCACAGAACCAGACTGAATGAAGACAAAATACAGCCCTAAAATGCTCCTTCATGATTCCTAAAGAAGTTAAAAGTCCTTTTTAAACCAAAAAGAAGTTAACAGCAAAGATAGTTGGCTTTAAAGAGTCTTTTAAATTAAATCAAAGTTCATTGGTGCAGGAGCGATCTGTCTGCCACGAGAGTCTTTAAGCACCAATCAGTCCATTAATCCACAGGGAACCAAAAAGGAAAACCAGTTCAAAGAAGAATGATTGATCAACAAAAAATCTCTGCTATACCAGGCCCAAAAATCAAAAATTAAAGTGATCTCACTGGATCCAGGGAAGAGTTGATGTCAGGAAGCAGCTCCTTCGTTTTCCTCCGCGTGCAGCAGCACCAGGCTGTTGTTTACCTCCGTTGTCATGACGCCCGACATTGAGCAGCTGTATTACTTTAATGAAATCTTTTGAAAGCTTTTTTTTCCTTTAAAGACCACGGTGGCACATATGTTAGTACAAAATTATGTTTGTGTGGCGTTATAGTTATAGATATTGATGTTTTGAGCGTTAAGTGTCAGAACTGGCTCTGTGGCACGTTGGCCCTCTAGTTTTAGGAATTCTAAAGCAGTCGGTTCATTGTTGATAAAGTTAATGACAGTGCCATTAGTCACAGGCTCTGTGGCGCAATGGATAGCGCATTGGACTTCTAGGTGAGAGTCAGTGAAGTGATTCAAAGGTTGTGGGTTCGAGTCCCACCAGAGTCGGGTTTTATGGAGGAAATGCCCAAAGACACACACCTCTTATTAAGAATAAGTAAATTTACATGCAACTCCAGAAACTAAACCATGGGCTGAAATCAGACTGAACTCAGCTGATGACTCTGATTTTACTCGGACTTTAATGTCAGAAAAATAAATTTGGTACAAACAAAAATTTCAGAGACTTTACATCAGCTCTTAACAAATATAAATCTTTGCATTTTTGTGTTTAAAATGATCACTTTTGACATTCTATTAACAAATACTCAATGATATTTAATGGATAAGGTTTTTGTTTTTGTCCAGTTGTGAAAACATTTGCTGATCAAAACCACTTATAGACTGCACTGAAGGAGGTTTTCAAAATGAACATCCCAAGGGACTTTGTAGTGGCAGTACTGGGAGAAATACCTGAGGGTTTGAGGGGAAGGGCAGATAGATACTTTTTGAATATATTACTAACTGCAGCCTTAAAGTGTAAAACCATCAGATGGATGAAACCAGAACCTCCCTCATATAACACATGGATCCAAAAGATTTGGGACATTCATCAAATGGAACAGATCACTTTTTCGTTACAGCTTCAGAGAGCAACTTTTACTAAAAGATGGAAACCTATAATTCCTCTATTGCTACAATAATACACGTTAAAGATACATGCAATAATTTCCCTGCTCTATATGCAAAATGTCATCCTGGTTCTGACAATGATATTGGCTTGTGATGTTATAATTTCGAGGGGACATTATTTTTATTTTTATGTGACCGGTATTATTAATATTTTTTTATTTGCTTAACAATCATATTGTGCATATGGAGATATGTAACATATGCAAGTACAGCTAGAAAATGGAAAAGAAACTCATTGAATTGTATTGAAATGTATATACAATGTGTTGTACTGATAAAGAAAAAAATAATAAAAACTAAGTTCAAATAAAAAATTAAAAAAACCACTAACAGGGACTAATTTAGCTTCTGTTTGTCTGGTCTCAAAATGTAGAGAAACCCCCAAAAATGTGACTTATTAGAAAAACTATGTTAAACTCTACATAAGACCCATCTTGTTAAAATCACAAAGATGTTGATCTTGTATGAAATATGCAACATGAAAAAAAAAGTATTTGTAGCTTGAAACAAATATGAGGTTTTTACATCTCAGATCTGTGACTTAACCTTTAAATAAGAAAGGAAAATAATGCAACTATGTGTTCTAACTTTCATTTTCAGTGTGTTATCTGATGAAACAGCTCATTTAAAGAGTTTTATGAAGCAGAACTCTGAGTCCACAGTGTGACGACCTCAGATGTGTAACTTGAAACTCTTAGAGCTTCCTCAGAAACCATCTGTGCACAAGGCTCTGTGGCGCAATGGATAGCGCATTGGACTTCTAGTCAAACACTTGAGGAGTGATTCAAAGGTTGTGGGTTCGAGTCCCACCAGAGTCGCATTTTTCAGGTTGAGTCACTCCTGTGGGGTAAAGATAACAGTCCCATATAAAATAATAAAGAAACATTAATGACACAAACTCCTCTGACTCACCCTCAACCTCCAGTTAATCGATGCTTATCACAGCAGTTTTATTAGCTTTACTGCTTTATTACCCTCACTTTAATTCCCTTCTTCATATTTCATGAGGCTGGGGAGTCGTTTGTTTTAACCGTACGGAGAAGAAGAGTAAAGTTTACGAGCTACTTAAGCAGCATGTGGTTGAATGAAAGAGGGAGTCAGCGCCGTCTGCTGCTATTTTTAGATCCACAACAACGTGTTAGACCTCTGCTCAAACACTTCAAACACGTCCTGGATTCACACACGGAGCTTTTTTAACCAATAAGGTCACTGAGGTCGCGTCATAAAACTGACTCTTTTGACTTTTAAATGATGAGGTTTTAAGATAATTTGGAATGAAAACAACATTTGTGCTTCCTTGGAGAGAGGTTGTTATAACATGAGACAGTAGAAATATGTGTGTGTGTGTGTGTGTGTTACCTCAGACAGTTTCTGACACATGCTCTCCTCCCATCCGTCCTCTGGAGGCATCTCTGGAATAAAAACCCAATCAGCTCCACAGGCCAGAGCGCTGACCAGAGCCAAGTATCTGTTCAAGAAAAACCAACTTATCTAAATAATCGTTTCTTTAACTTTTACTGCTCATCATACAAATGAGGGATTAACCGACACGGGTTCTTCACAGCCAATCAGGGCGGAGCAAGAAAAATATAAGTGATTAAGTTTAGTGGTGTCAATATGTCGGAAGTCTATGTGCTGGATTAATTTAATATTTGGTGATTATATTCTGAAAACCCAAAAAAGGCCCCTCTACCAACTACCACAAAGTAGCTTCATAACCCAAACATTTACTTAATGTTTCTATTTAAAGTGAAACATTTGTATAATGGCAACAAACAATGTATTGAAGCCAATTTTCTGCCTGTTAAAACTGTCAAAATGAAAACTGGCTTTGTTAAGATTACTTCTTTTTTTTTTTATTGCACTTATAAAGTCAAAAATTTTGAGACAAAAAGGCAAAATTTCAACTTTTGCCTCGTAACTTTGACTAAGACCCGATTCCAGTTCCTGTCTTAACCCTCAATCTTAACCCTCAGTCTTGGTAGCCCTCAAAACCAAGTGTTCAGTTCTGTTTTGTGACTAAGAAATGAGACACCCCTTAAATGCAGATACATCTTCAGACTGTAGGGGGCAGCATTATGCCAAAGCGGCGTTCAGTCTCTCAATTCAGAAGAAGAAGAAGAAGAAGAAGAAGGATCAGCAACAATACCGTCTGCAGCTGTGTTTATGTCTTTTGCGTGGGCTTTGGGCATCTTTTGGAGATTAGCCCGGTCATCTTATACCATTATCGGCACAAGCATGTTATATAGGCTGTTATCTTGATAAACAACTACATTACCACGGAGAAAAATGAACATTTTGTAACATTTACTTAAACGATAGGAACAACACACCGGCCGCTATTGACAAAAGATGGTAAAATAAAAACAAATGTTATGCAACAACGAGGTAAATAATCCATAAAATGGGTCTAAACTAAGATAATACAATGGTTTTCGTAATATTTATATCTCCATTAAAAAAGAAAATACATTTTTAGCTCGCCTTCTTTGACGCCATGTTTATCTGCTGAAATGCGCAATGCATTCTGGGTGTCCCTTAGTCCCAAGGGTGGTGTCGGAAAATCTCAGTATTGAGGGAGATACAGCCTCAAACTTAACCCTCAACCTTAACATTCTGAGAATCGGGACAGCACTTACACTTCACGGGAGCGCGCATTTTGAGATTGAGGGTTAAGACAGGAATTGGAATTCACTCTGAATTCAGTCTGTTTCATAGTCACTTAAGAAAAACCTCACAGGAGCTTTAAGGTACTGAAATAAGAGATAAAAAATCACTTATAGTGTCTTTAAAAAGTGGTCTGTGTCCGTACGTGTCCCTGCAAATATTCCTCTTCTTATTAATTTGTCATAAACATCAACAAACTATGTTAAAACAGGAATTGGAATTCACCCTATGTATCTCATAATTTTGACTTTTAAACTCAAAATTGGATTTTTTTAGCTCAAAATGTCAACCTCCTTCTAATATTTTTTACTTATCTCATAGTCAGTCAGTGAATTTCTATTATCTTAAACTCACAACTCTTTTAGGCCTTCATGGTTCTTACAGTTCTTCTATTTTTTTTTTTTGTCTTGTTTTCATTTTTATAGGTTATCATTTTTGTTATTATTACTGTGTTGTTTTAATTGATGTTTTTAATTCTGTAAAGCCTCTTTGAGTATCTAAAAAGCGCTCCATAAATTAAATTTATTATTATTATTATTATTATTATTATTTTCCACTCAGTTTTACTCAAAACTCTCTGTCTCTTCATGCCGCTGTGTTCAAGTGAAAACTGGACGTGGAGGAGTGTTGACGTCACCTCATTTCATTCACTGCAGTTGGTAATTTATAAATGTGTCTGATGAAGTTTAACTTTTCTTTGAATTAAATCTTTATAACAGGTGTGGCAAGGTTTTAGGGGGGCAGCTGCACCCTATGCCCCCCCTGTAGATCTGCCCCTGGAGCTAATGCTGAGACCAACTTTTTTTTTTATCACCCTCAGCCGTTGACCATTACAGGCTGCTGATTTTCTTAGGTTGATATTTTGGACAACAGACACGCATGCGCTCGACTTCTAATCCATTTAAATAATCCAGGATAACTAAGGCGTTTCCTGGACATTACACCTTTTTCTTATTTTTCATGTGTTTTCAATGACAGGAAAATTAGTCCATCATTTTACAGGTTTTCCAGGAAGTGTTAGAGCCCTGCTGTACTTATTTTTATAGTCTGTATGTTTCCACCTGTGTGTTTTTGAAGCCTGAGTTCTTACCCGCAGTGTCGGCCCATCACCTCCAGCACAAACGTCCTCTGGTGACTGAAAACACAGAAAACATCATCAGGAATCAGACTCAGCTCTTATCGGAAAAATGAAAGACCTGTAGTACCATGAGGGTACATTTCCCTCTTTAATAGACTTTTTAGTTTTAGTTTTCTTTCATGTTTTGAGAAGTCGTTCACCTCTGAGCCGTGGTCATGATGGCGTCCACCACCTCGATGATCCTGTGCAGAGCCGAGTCGGTGCCGATGGTCATGTCGGTGCCGCAGAAGTCGTTGTCGATGGAGCCGACCATCCCGACGATGTGGAGCTCCGAGTTACTGCGAGCTGCGTCCGCACTGATCAGACCTGGAAAATATAAAAAGAATAATGATGAATCTTCTTTACAACACTAAATACAGAGCTTAAGCTAATTTCAAATTCACATGAGGGCGTCCATATAAACACCATTTGAACAAAACATGACCCTGAATCATCATCTGAAGGGTATAAAAAACAAACTGAAGGTAAAAGTTGTTTGAAAATTATTTCAGGGAAAGTGGAAAATCACGCCACTACAGTATTTCTGTTTTCATGTACCATTAAGAAATTAGTGTTTTATGCAGAGAAGAACATCTGGAAAATTATTTCATCTTCTTGTGAACAGTAAAAATGACCATTTTGGCTTTTTTTCTCCAAAATAAAACCCTGAAATTAGAGAGTGCATGACTATATTGTGTCATGTTTGTCCTCTATTTACCTGAAAGGATAAGTTAAAAATCTGACAGTGCAACAAAATGGATAAATAATGCATAAAAAATCACCTTTATTACTACTGTTATATTTATTTATGACTGATCTTAAAAAGAGGAATCCCAAGTCCTCCAACATTTGTTATATGAAAAATAATCCATTTTATGTGGGCTTTTTCATTTTACAGTGACATTATATGACCAAATTGGCATTTAAAGGGTTAAGATAATAAAAAATTATGAAATATTTAGTATATTTGATAAGAACTGAAATTGATTGGAAGATTTATCTGGTAAGTTTTTAGTTGAGGATTTTCTGTCTTCTAATATCTCATAGTCTGACTTATGAAAACATTTAAGTTTGACTTTAAACATTTTTCACAGGAAAACCTTCTTATAGAAAATCATTCCATATGGAATACCAAAAATCGAGCAAAATTAAAAAAAAAAAAAGTCCCTGATTACTTATGAGGATTGATTTATCTCAGTGTGGTGTCTTTGAAGTTTCTATTTCAGAATCTGTCTGACAGGCTTTAATTGAGCTACTGCCTCTTTAAGGCTCCCCGAGCATTCCGGAACCCAGCATTCCGGAACCCAGCATTCCAGAGCCCAAGATTCCGGAGCCCAAGATTCCGGAACCCTCCCTGCCTGCTGCCATGATAGATAAGATGTAATGACTTAACCAATCTTTTTCTGCTAACTTTGGGCCAAGAATCCAACCCATAAAATTTGGGAGAGACAAAAAAGAACGAAGTATAGGAAAGTGTTACATCTGTTATGTCCTTATAAGGACATTCACTAATCAGTGATGTCACAAAATGAGTAAATCTCATGTGTATTTTGCTTAGCTCTTCTAACCCAGTGATTACTCCAAGACACATTTCACTTACAACCTGAAACCTTTGTTCAGTGTCAACACTCGACATTTTGACTAAATAATTTCTGAATCAGGAAAAAAATCATTATAACATTGTCGACTGATTCCTGAAATTGAAGATTCAAGGCTCAAAGTTCACGTCTGAATTCAAAGACTGGTTTAATTTCTGCTTGTTTGTTCTTTGTGTAAATCAATGACTGTATGTAGAATAAACAGCGTGCTTCCGCCTGTCACCGTTCTACTTTTTTGAAGCCAAAAAACCCGTTTCTCTAGCCACCATTGTGCAGCCAGAGTCTGCGCAGTAGAGAATTTCCAGTGGAGCCGAGTAAAAAAGAGAAATAAAAATATCTATTTATTCAGAAGGTTTAGTCTCCGTTTGGCTCTTTCCCGAAGTTTCTTATATCCCCGATAAAAACTACTCATGAACGGCAGCTGTCAACTATCGTAAAACAAAACTTATATCGCGGTTTTTAACGTCCAATAACTAATGAGAAACTAACTTCTCAGAAAAAAAACACCTGAACACAATGCAGCCAAATGACATCATCATACTACCTTAGCGTAAAGATGAGAGAAACGTTTCTACGAGGTATCGTAATTTTTTAAAGTTTTCCCGGCTCATATCTGGAATACATGGGGAGGCGGGGCTTATGACCTATACTGCAGCCAGACACCAGGGGGCGGGGCTTATGCTGGAGGCTTCAGTTTGAGCCGAACGTCGTTACATCCACTCATTATACAGTCTATGGTGTTAGTAGTAAACGCTGTTGTTTTCACCAGGACTCTTTTGAAGTAAGTTTTAAGATTTGTTCTGGTAAAATAAAGGTGTAATAAAAACGTAGAGTCCTGCGTTGACGGATGACCTTTCTGCACGAGCTCGTCCAGCAGGCCGCTCCACTCCTCTCTGAACAGGTTTGCTCCGGTTAAACTTCCGTCTCCTCCGATCACACACAGGTTAGTGATGCTGTGCTGCACCAGGTTGTGCGCCGCTTTCAGGCGACCTTCGTGAGTTCGAAACTCTTTACAGCGAGCGCTGCCGATGACTGTGCCACCCTGAAGAACAACAAAAACAACTATTTAATGTTGTTTCTTTGTAAAACTGCTCCTCTACCAGTTAAAGCTTTTCAAACCTGGCGCTGAGAATAATCCAATTTGCACAATGACAGTCCCACAATGACAAACAGTGAACAGTGGCTCTAATTCAATCACAGGCTAATTTGGCTCAATGCTGCTGAGTCACTTCCAATAATCATCACACACGTCCACTGACACAGCAGATAACTGTGCAGCTCAGCACCAAAACTCCTGCTCCTGAGTCACAAAACACTCAGACAGATTTTTATAGAGCTAAAACACACAACATTAACACTTAATATCGTCTTTATACCTGGTTTTAGTTAAACATACTGTGTAACAGAAAAGAGGAGTAATCATAGACGTTTTTTTTAAAAGAGCAACACTTTCACTTTCACTTTCATGATGAGTGTGTGAGAACTTTACTCACCACTTGCAGCATGCTGGACACACTCTCCCACGTCGCCTCCTTGATGTTGTCTCCACCGTCAACCATCCCCTGGTAACCCTGAGAGAAAAAACAAACACAAAATAAACACTCAAAAGTTCCTCTATGACTCTGAAGAGCTACATCTCATTATTATTGTTTGTTTCTTTAACTCTGTGAATCCCAGCAGATCCTGGTTGTTTCTTCCTTCTGTAAATTTTTTACTCAGTCTGCTCTCATTTTAACTCACCGTTGTCTCATTTTAACTCACTGTTGTCTGATTTTAACTCACCGTTGTCTCATTTTAACTCACTGTTGTCTCTTTTAACTCACTGTTGTCTGATTTTAACTCACTGTTGTCTCATTTTAACTCACTGTTGTCTCATTTTAACTCACCGTTGTCTCATTTTAACTCACCGTTGTCTTGTTTGTACTCACTGTTGTCTCTTTTAACTCACTGTTTTCTCATTATAACTCACCGTTGTCTCATTTTAACTCACCGTTGTCTCATTTTAACTCACCGTTGTCTCATTTTAACTCACTGTTGTCTCATTTTTATTCACTGTTGTCTCTTTTAACTCACTATTGTCTGATTTTAACTCACCGTTTTCTCATTATAACTCACCGTTGTCTCATTTTAACTCACCGTTGTCTCATTTTAACTCACTATTGTCTGATTTTTATTCACTGTTGTCTGATTTTAACTTTTTTTTTTTTTTTTTTGCACATACAAAGTAAAAGAAATTGAGATAAATCAGCAAAATTTCAACTTTTTCCCCATAATTCTGACGACTTGACTCCAAATTTTGACTTTTCAATATCAGAATTTAAACTTTATAATTAATTGACCTTTATATCATGATTTTGACCTTTGCATCACAATATTTTGACTTTAAAACTGAAAATTTTATTTTTTAAAGCTCAAAATTTTGTCTTATCTCAGAGTCAGTCATTGAATTTCTTTCATCCAAAACTCAGCCTCTCACAACTCTTTAAGGACTTAATGGTTCTTCTGTTTCTTGACGGATAGTTTATTATTTCATTATGGGGGGGGGGGGGGGGGGGTTCACATCACCTCATTCACTGCAGTTAGTAACTCATAGATGTGTCTGATGAAGTTTAAATTTTCTTTGAATTAACTCTTTATAACTGAGGTGGCGAGGCTTTGTTTTTTTTGGGGGGGCAGCAGCCACCCTTTGCCCCCCCAGTAGAGCCGCCCCTGATTATCACCATATGAAATATGTTTAACTTTGGTGTTATCACAGAAATCTTTTCATTTAAAGCTGGAATCAAATATCAGCGCTGTGGTTTGTTAATCTTGTGTGGATCAGGTTGTTGTCTGCTGTTTGTAAATGTGTGTTTTAAAGATCCTAAAATAAAAGAGTCACGGCCCCCAGCTGTCAGTGCTTACAGCTCAGGGGTTGATCGAGGATGACGGTGTAGTCAGTGAGGGATGAAGCCTGCCCCCGCTAATCCAATTATATCCACACTGAGACCAGATCGGCTCCAACTGCCTCTGTCCCCGTCTGCAATGGCGCCTCGCCAGAGGAAACCAAACACTCTGTATATATAAACTCTATAACAATAACATATAAACTCAGACATCTGAACCTATCATACTTAATGGTGCTTTCATGTACAGCGCCCCCTGTGGATAAAAATATATCCTCTACCTCTTTTCTGACCTTAACTTGAGCACATGAAGTCAGGTTTTACAGTTATTCACAGACATCTGTCATAGAAACCATTTAAAGTGGGGTATTTGATAGCAACACCAACCCCCTGCTGGTGGTTATCAACATCACTAATTTCTATATAGAAGAAATTAATACTGGTGCTGATGGTCTTGTTTG
The DNA here is from genome assembly GCA_008086565.1 of Thalassoma bifasciatum. Taxonomy (NCBI): domain Eukaryota; kingdom Metazoa; phylum Chordata; class Actinopteri; order Labriformes; family Labridae; genus Thalassoma; species Thalassoma bifasciatum. Next base: position 178,929 of record RPOG01000581.1, on the reverse strand, counting down.
TTTTCTTGTCTCATAAAGTGATAATGATATTTATTTCAGTCTGTTTCATAGTCACTTAAGAAAAACCTCACAGGAGCTTTAAGGTACTGAAATAAGAGATAAAAAATCACTTATAGTGTCTTTAAAAAGTGGTCTGTGTCCGTACGTGTCCCTGCAAATATTCCCCTTCTTATTAATTTGTCGTAAACATCAACAAACTATATAGAAAGTTTTTTAGTTCAGCAAAAAGCAGAATAAATAACGTTGCAGCCCAAAAGAAAAGTTTAGTATCAGATCCATATGGAAGTAGATACTTGGATAAGCTGCTTTTGGTAACCGCTCAGGTATTTATTGTTTTAACTGGATCATATTATTCAATTCCCCTGACGGTGAAACTTTTCAGATGCCTGACCCAAACATCCCATAATTCCATGCTCTCTGGGTTCAGCCGGGTCTCCCAGACTCCACCTGGAGCTAAGAGTGTCAGGACTCGTTTGGCTCAGCGTCAGAAGTGAAGGTCAGCACAGACTGTCCGGCGGCTAAGTCTGGATCCTGAGTCATGCCTCACCTCGTGGATGAAGAACACCTTCGCTCCCACGTAGATTCCCATGCGCACGGCGGCCCGAACTGCAGCGTTCATACCTGAAAGAAGACGAAGAGGAGTGAGAGGAACTCAGGGGAAAGTTTCTGTTCACAGGCGTTAAAAAAATCAATATGTTCAACAGACTTTTCACTTCATGACCCTCCATACCAAGTCTTACCGAGTCATATCTTTACACTTTTACACTCTGCAGTGTCACTTTTTTTGCTTTTAAACTTTTGATATCATCTATACCAGTGGTTCCCAACCTTTTCCAACTCAGGGCCCACTTTTAAATCTCAAAAATGTTTGAGGCCCATCTCCAACCCCATAAGTACGGCGGCTTTATGACACCTTTTTAGAATTCCATTTGTAACAATAACCCAAAATATGATAAAAAATATAATAAACCCAAAATGTGATAACTGGTCAATAATATAACAGATGCTAAGCCTAAAACATAAAAAGTTTTTGCCAAAAATACAACAACTTATTCCATTTTGGGTCAGTTTTTACATCTTTGGTTTGACTGCATTCCTTTTTTTTTACAATTGGGGCTCAGCACTTTTGTTACACTTTGAACAAGCTTTTAAAAATTGGGTTTTACAACATTTTATTTTCTTTCATTTCAGGACGTTATTATGTTTAGGGTCATGTTACCTATTGGGCCATAATATGCCTTCCTAAAGGACTTTTTTCATATAAGAATATCTGAACTGTTTTAATTTCCTTTATAACTTAACTAATTTTGAAATTTTAAATGTTATTCTGTTTATCATATAGTTACACTCCAATAAAATCATACTTTATTGGAAACGATTTGGCGGCCCACTTGCAACAGCTTTGCGGCCCACCTTGGGTCCCCAGACCACAGGTTGGGAATCAATGATCTAAACAATTGACTCTGAGAAAAAAGGAGCAGCTTCATGTGAGAAAAGGTAACTTTAGATGGATGAATGTCAGTATGAATGAAGCTCTCTCTGTCTAGTTTTTACTTCAAATATGCATTTTCATGAGTAATTTGGTGCTTTTATTGTGTGGTGACTCTTTTGGAAGGATGTACCAAGTCTTATTTGTCCAATATGAACGTATTTCAATGTTGACGGAGTAACATCCTGTTTGTACTGTATACGAGAATGTGTGTTTTACACGCCGTGCACGAAATAGCACACGAAATCTTTCTGCAGTCTCAGAAATGTGTTTCCAGTCTTCTTTGTGCTGTGTGAACCTGATTTGAGGCTTTTATTGTTGCTAATCTTTATAAATACTGCACCACGCCTTGCTGAATATCTTTCTCCTCTTCTTCCAGATTCAGTTTTTATGTCATGAAGAGGAGAAAACATCCTTCAGTAGCTTTTGTGCAAAGAGAGGGAGAAGCTGTGAGATGCTGGAGGATCTGGTGATGCTGTCAAATCCCTTTTTTTTTTTTACCAAATAAGAGAAAAAAATCTCATAAATGCTGTTGCATATATATTTGCTAACGTTCAAATTTTCAACTTCTGTTAAAATTTTTCAATCTGTTTGTTTGAAGTCTTTTTTTTCTTCACTAAAACTCTAACATCCAATTCTCTCTTTGTGTTTTTCTTCAGTTTAAAGTGTTTTTCTCTCACATAACATGCAGTAAATTGGAAATAACTCCAGATATTGAAAGTTCAAAGTATTCCAGAAAAAAATGGGCCTAAGCTCTGACTCACAGGACATTTTTTTGACCGTTTATGTTCAAGAAAAGCAAAATAGTCCAGGCAGGCATTTTGGGGCTCAGGTGTTAAAGAGTTAAACTCAGGTTTATTCTAATCATCATGATTTATCAAAGTAAAAACACTGCAAAAACTGAAATCTAAGCAAGTCATTATGTCTTATTTGTAGTAAACATTGTCTTATTGTTCTTAATTTGAGCCACAATCACCAGACCAGGTCATAAAAATGTCTTATCTCAAGTTTTTTTAAGACAAAAATGAGGTGTAAATTGCTTGCAACAAGTCAAAAAAATCTGCCAATGGGATAAGACGAATTCACCCGGGAAGTTTCTTGAAATTAGAAAGATGTCTTAATACAAGAATCTTTTTTCTTATCCCATTGGCAGATTTTTTTTTACTTGTTACAAGCAATTGATGCCTCATTTTTGTCTTTAAAAAACTTGAAACAAGACATTTTTGTGACCTTGTCTAGTAAATGTGGCTCAAATCAAGAAAAATAAGACAAATTTGACTGAAAATAAGACATAATGACTTGCTTAGATTTCAGTTTTTGCAGTGAAAGGTGGAGAAGATAAAAGATTAGAGAGAAAAAGTAAACACTGGCAGAGACAGCAGAAATAGAGACGAGCAGACAGGAGCAGAGGTAATGATGTTAGAATATAAAGACAGACGGATACACGGGGGGACAAAACGTCCTTGAGGAAGTCGACCAGAGCACTTAGTGGATTAAAAACAGAAAATAAATCTACAGCAGAGTCTCAGATCAACACATTGATTTTTAGTGAAGCCTGACACCGCGGCGGCGTTGTTGTGTTTTTAAAGCATTTGGCGTTCAGCTGCCGTCACAGTCGGCGCGCTCGTTCTGCCAAATGTCCTCCCACACCTCACGCTGCTACACGCCGTCCTGTTCTCCGGCTACTATCTGAGAAATGTGGAGGGGACCGAGCTGTTTTTGGAAGAGTATCAGTGAAAAAGAACACTGATATCAAAGAGCTTCTTGTTATTAGTGGCTTCATCTTCATGGTTTGTTTTTATTTCTTTATCTCCTCCAGGTCACTGCAGGGCTGCTGCATAAAGATATAGGTTTCACCCCCCCCCACACACTGAGGAAATGAAGCCTGGATGTGGTTTCAGCCTGAGCTGCAGGGTAATAATGGGATGAGCCAGTGTTGCTACGAGACCAGGACGCTGCTGATTGGCTGAAAAGTGTCACATGAGGTTAAATGGGACAGTTTGTTCAATGAGTTGAAGAGAAACAATGAATGAGGAGACTTCGCTGAATGGAAGATCATTAAAACCTCACAGGGAGTGGGAGAGATTACAGGGCGGGGGGGGGGGGGGGGGGGGGGGGGGGGGGGGGGGGGGGGGGGGGGGGGGGGGTGTCACAGCAGGGGTCCAAGGTTTTCATATCTCACAAACATTTAGAGGAAATCATAAAGTCTGAATCTGACCTTAAACATCAAGGATGCTTTGATAATATGAACAAAAACACAATAAAGGAGCTGAACTGACTCTGGGTTTGTCCGTAGAAACAACAACGTGCCATCTCACTATGACCTCTAAAGAAAATCAAACATCAGCAGTTGAGAAGTTTCTCAAGTTTATATGAAACATGATGGAAATTTACGTCAAAAACTGCTGCTTATAAGTGTTTATGAATCAGCTAACGGTTAAAATCATTGACTGTATATAGATTGGACAGCGTGCTTCCGCCTGTCACCGTTCTACGTTTTTGAAGCCAAAAAAACCTGTTTCTCTAGCCGCCATTGTGCAGCCAGAGTCTCGCAGTAGAGAATTTCCGGTGGAGCCAAGTAAAAAAGAGAAATAAAAATATTAATTTCTTCTTCTGCAGAAGGTTTAGTCTCCTTTTGGCTCTTTCCTGAAGTTTCTTATATCCCCGGTAAAAACTACTCATGAACAGCAGCTGTCAANGAGGTATCGTAATTTTTTAAAGTTTTCCCGGCTCATATCTGGAATACATGGGGAGGCGGGGCTTATGACCTATACTGCAGCCAGACACCAGGGGGCGGGGCTTATGACCTATACTGCAGCCAGACACCAGGGGGCGGGGCATCTGCTGGAGGCTTCAGTTTGAGCCGAACGTCGTTACGTCCACTCATTATACAGTCTATGGCCAAAACATGCACCAGACTGCCTTTTAGGGAGCCAAAATGCTCACAAAACTGCCATTTTTGGGGGCAAAGCGTATGAAAAGTTGCCAAAACTGCCTTCGTGGTAGCCAAACTGCCCCTTTGAGAGCCAACACCTGCATTAAAAGGCCTTTTTGGGAGCTACAACACTTGCTTGACTGTCTTCTTAAGAGCCAAATCCATCCTAAAGTATCATCTTGGGAGCCAAAATGCAAACAAAACAGCTGTGTGCTAAACTGCTCTTTTGGGAGCCAGAATGTGCACTTGAGTGCCTTCTATGGAGCCAAAATGCAAACAAAATTGCCCTTTTTTGGGGCCAAAATGTGAGCTAAATTGCCACCTTGGGAGCCAAACTGCTGTACGCTAAACTGCTCTTTTGGGAGCCAGAATGTGCAGTAATGTTCTGCTTGTGTTTTAGCCTTTAACCTCATGCTCTATCACTCTCCTGTTTAGCTTTCTTCTGCTTTTCTGCCCCTTTTCTGTCAAACAGTTCAGCTCCTGTTTCCACTGTTTTCTACGACGGAGTATTGGGGCCACAGTGAGGGAGAAAAAATGGGGGGAGGAATTTTTTTCCCCCCTCCTCCTCATCAAGTCAGTAAAGTCGAAATGTCGAGAATAAAGTCGAAAAAGTGTTGAGAATAAAGTTGAAATGTTGAGAGTAAAGTCGAAATATCGTATTAAGAATAAAGTCAAACTGTTAATAAAAAACAAAGTTGAAAATGGTTTCAAGAATAATAAACTCAACTTTATTCTCGACATTTCGACTTTATTCTCGACATTATATTTCAACTTTATTCTCAACATTTCGACTTTATTCTCTACATTTCAACTTTATTCTCGACATTATATTTCAACTTTATTCTCAACATTATATTTCAACTTTATTCTCAACATTTCGACTTAATCTCGACATTTCGACTTTATTCTCAACATTTCGACTTTATTCTCGGCATTTCGACTTTATTCTCTACATTTCGACTTTATTCTCTACATTTCGACTTTATTCTCTACATTTCGACTTTATTCTCAACATTTCGACTTTATTCTCGGCATTTCGACTTTATTCTCAACATTTCGACTTTATTCTCAACATTTCGACTTTATTCTGGACATTTCAACTTTATTCTCAACATTGTGACTTTTTTCTCGACATTTCAACTTTATTCTGGACATTTCGACTTTATTCTCAACATTGCGACTTTATTCTCGACATTTCAACTTTATTCTCGACATTTCAACTTAATTCTCGACATTATATTTCAACTTTACTCTCAACATTTCAACTTTACCGTCTGGGTGAGGGAGAGGGGGAAAAAATTCCTCCCCTCATTTTCTTTTCTCAATGTGGCCCTAATACTCTGTCGTAGTTATCACTAAATAATCACAGAAATCATTTTTAAATTGTGGATTATGATCAGGCATTAATCTAGAGATGTGACCTTTTCACAGTCGCTTTAATCAGACGAAAAACTCAAACTAGCACATGGAGAAAAAAAAAAGTCTGTGGTCTGCTTAGAGAGCAGCTTTTTATGAATGACTGAAAACTAGGACAGTGGAAACTCTGGCTCAGCTCCGAGCATCATTTCTGCCTCAGAGTTCAGCGTCCAGGAAAATATCCTGACCCGGTTATTAATTTTAACACCAGTTTAGAAGAGAGAGAGAGAGAGAGAGAGAGAGAGAGAGAGTGTGAGATTTTCTGCAGAGATGCTGAGAGACAACAGCGCTTCGATCATGTGCTATAGGAGCAGAGTTATGTAAGAGCCAACAATAGCTGCTGCTGCTGTTAACCTACTGAGCTGCAGGGAGAGAGAGAGAGAGAGAGAGAGAGAGAGAGGAAACACCAGGGCGCTGGAATACATCAACTGAAGATGTTTAAGGAAACCTGAGCACCAGGGACATTCAGTTCTTCTCTTTGTAAAATATTATTTATTAATACAAAGCTGGACCCTTGATATCAGCTCAACACTCAAAGGCCTCAAAATCTAAAGTAAACCTTAACTCAGATTTTGAGTCATTATTTATAGTTTTGCAAAGAAGAAATAGATATATTTTCTTTTTTTAAAGCATGCATTATTATGGAAGTCCATTTGTGCCTGTTAAAAAAAAAAAGTTCTTTGTTAAAAACAGTTTTTGGCACATATTTAGTCAAAATTTTGAGATGAAAAGCCAAAATTGTAGAAGGTTAGAATTTTTAGAGAAAATTTCATAACTCAGAAATACTTTGACAAAATCTGGGAGAAAAAAAAAAGTGAAATTATTTAGACAAAAGTACAAATTTTGGGACAAAATATTAGAATTTAGAAATAAAGGAAAATTGTAAGATTTAAAAAATTGTAGGAAAAAAAGTCAAAGAATTTAGGTAATGAATGAAATCTGCATCTGCAATTTTTGCACAGTAATTATTTTATTCTGTCTATTTGTTAAAAAGGCTAGTTGATTGTGTTCTACTTTTATTCTCTTTTTTATTGTATATTTGTATATATTTATATTTTATTATTCTCATTTCTATGATTGGGCTTGCTCCGGGACCAGGGTAACCTAATTTCGTCCCACCCATGTTTTTACATGGGTTGTATGACAATAAAACTCCTTGAATCCTTGAATCCTTGAAAGTTTTCTTTTTTTTTCAACTGTGAACTTGGTAAGATGGATAAAGTATCTTATCTTATACATGTCAAAATTCTGAGATAAAAAGTCATATTCTTCATCAAATTAAAATTTTTGAGATAAAAAGCTTAAATTTCGAGAGAGAATATCATTATTTTGACATAAAAAGTCAAACTTCTTGGAAAAAGAAGTAAAAATTTTGAGATAACAATAAGATTAATGAGTTAGAAAGTCAAAACTTTTCTCTCAAAATCTTATTTGGGCAAAAATACATCTAGCAGTTTGTTCCTCTTATTCATTAGTTTATTTAACTGACAGATATGGGTGTCCATACATTTTATATGTTCACATAGAGAAAATATTCCCTTCAAACAGAAAAGGAGTGTTTTAAATAAATGTTCGGGTTTTAAAGCCATTTTTTTGTCTTTGTGTGTTTTTGCGGCATCTCAAAGAGGCCGGGTTCAGGATCCTACTTTTGGTTTTTAGAATAAAGTTAACCTACTTTATATCAGTTTATTATAATTTATTTCTGTTGATTTCTCAGAGACAAAGTTTTCCTTTAAGTTTGACTCTAAAAGTGTTTAATCCCTTTTCCATACGTGCAGTCAGAGCTGCTCTGTAAACCCTCAGCTCCTCACGTAGGCTCTGAAAAACCCTCAGGTCAGGATCAGTTTATGTCCAAGTTACTAAGAGGAGCCCACCGGAAGTTCACAGCCAAGGCCTTCACAATAAAAGCACCAAAGGGGAAACACAGGGACAGTATGTGCCACATGTGTGTTATGAAGAACTGCAGTGTTTCTGAAACTGCTCCAATCACGACTCATATTTACTGATGCTGGACACGTGATCACACACATTTACTGTAATACAGGAGCTTTCTTAAGGATGAGAAGTTCATTTTACTGGTTTTTAAATTTATAATAAGAATTAAGATGCACCTTTTGAGGCTGAAATCAGCATTTTTAAGGGAGTAATGATGGAAAAACTGCACATTAAGGATATTAAAGCTGACACAGACAGTACTTACTCAACAGTCTGAGCTACATGCAGGTAATTACATCATGTGCAGACTCATTACTCATGATTTATGTTGGTTATTGGATCAGATTTGTCCTGGCTGCACTGTGCATGCTCACAGACAGAATTGGTGCAGGATGCAAGACAGAAAACAATCATTCAGATATTAAAACCACTTGTTAGAGCAGAAAAAGCTCGTGCAGCATTGCTGTGAGCTTATCCCTGTTCAGGTTGTCAGTATGATGTAATGTGATGCTTAATCCTCATGATAAGAAACTGAAGCATCCGTGGAAAGATGTGAACAGGGAGTGTGAGAGAGGGGAGCGTCGATCAGCTGTTGCGTAACCACGTTTAAGATTCATTTCACAGCCTGTGCAGACTCATGCACAATCAAGGAGGATGAGAATTAAAGCATCAGGTGTGAGAATGAAGCAAACTTTCTGTTTTTAGTGCGCGAACATCTTCAAACCGCACCTTTTATTTTCACCTCATGAGAGAAACTTGAACAAAATGAGAGATTTTATTGGGATAAAAAAAACATGCATGATGTTTGAATGTGTTTAAATAATGCAGATTCCTTCTTGTGTGTTTTTGTGTTTGCATCCTGCAGGGAAGTGTGATTATAAATGGAAGAGGACAGAGTCTGCACCAAGTGTCCGATAATGGAACCCGCGTAAAAACAGCCTCTTTACCTTGCGCATCTCCTCCGCTGGTGAGAACCGCGATGGATTTTCCAGCTCCGGATAAATTCTCGAAGAATTTGCGGGTGTCCTGCCGCTTCGGGGCCGCCGTAGCCGCCATATCCGTCCTGGATAACGAACACCTGCTCCACAGAAATGAAGAGAGGAGGATTGAAGAAGCGACCAGAGGCAGGTAACAGTGTCAGTGACAGAGAGGAGGGAGAGAGTAGTAGCTCCGCAGTGGTCACCGCCCTCAGGAACCAACAACACACCCACCTCCACAAAGATCCTCTGTTCAGACAGATGACTCACTACAGGGGAGTCAATCAGTGAACCAAACTCCAGAAAAACTCAAGCTACATATTTTACAACAGAGGATGACGGCCATTTGAAAAAAGGGCCCAAAAAAATGTTTTTAAAGTTACATTAGGGCACTGATTCCCAACCTGTGGTCCGCGGCCCCAAGGTGGGCCGCCAGGGTCTCATTAGTGGGCCGCAAAATCATTTCCAAAATAGCATGATTTTAGTGAAGGGTGATAATATATAGATACAAATATACAGAATAATGAATTATGTTAAAACCCAGATAAGTTTTAAAACAAATTGAAACTGTCCAAATAGTCATATAGAAAAAAAACCTTTAAGAAAGCATGTTAGAGCCCAGTATGTAACATGACCCAAAATGCGACAACAACCTGAAATGTACTACAAAAAAAAAAAAAAAGTAATAAAACCGAAAATGTAATGACTGGTCAATAATGTAACAAAGTTGCTGGACCGGAAAGTCACAAAAAGAATGTAGTAAAACCCAAAATACAATAACTGACCCACAATGTAAAAACTTGATACACTTGGTACTTATTGGGTCAGAGGTGGGCCGCAAACATTTTTGAGACTTAAAAGTGGGCCCTGAGTTGGAAAAGGTTGGGGACTACTGCTTTAGGGAATAATAGGCAGAATTCCGAGCAAAAAAAAGTCAAAGTTCTGAGAGAAAATCAGAATTCTGACTTTTTCTCAAATAAAACCTGAAATAAAAATGTCTTGGGCCTTTTTTCCCCCTTTTCCCTAGCCTGAATAGAATAGAATAGAATAGAATAAATCTTTATTGTCCACCAAGGTGGAAAATTGTCTTCGGCTCACCAACATATAGAAACAGACAGCTCTAAAAATACAAACATGATTACATGGACATAAAAAATCAAAAGAGGCAGATGGAGGGTAAAAAGAAAAAAAAAGAAGGCTAAAAGAGGGTGAAAGATTTTCACACATTATCTCTGGATTGGTCCCTTTGTTGAGTTAAGGATGCTAATGGCATTTGGTGTGAAAGATTTATTAAAGACTCCTTTGGCCAGAGGAACTCTGTAGCGCCTCCTTGACCTCAGGGGCTCAAAGTTGCTGGAAAGAGGGTGAGAGCCGTCTGCCACAATTCTCCCAGCTTTCCTTCTCATCCTTTCACTATAAGGAAGAGAAAAGTCCAGAGTTACAGCCTGGAAAGTTTCCTCAGAGTGATAGCTCTTCATTTTTCTCCCCATCTTTGTCACTCACGAGCCTGGTTCCTCTGAGTGACACCTGAATCCACCAATGAGAGTCCAGATCACGTACCGTGGAAAAACCTCCTCACCAATAACACATGAGCCTCTGGTTTTTAAATGGGGGGAAATGATACAGATGGAGACACAATTCACAAAATTTTCTCCAGTTTCACAAAAGAAATAAAGTGTTGCAACAGCATGAAAATCTGATATGATAAAGAAAAACTAAGATTAGATTATAAAATATTGTATTTAATGACAGCAGTACTCAATTCAAAATGCTTTATCTGAGAGAAGAGATTGTTTGAAATCCTAAAATAAGTGTTTTCTGTCATATTCTGAAGTTTAAGTGTTAATATGTGTTTTAAAGTTACTACAATTCTAATTTATCTCTGTGTGATAAAAGTCAGACTAAAGAGCTTTTCATGAAGTTCATGACCTTGAGAAACTGTGACTTTAAGTTAATCTCAGAGACTTTATCTGTAAAAATAAAGCTGGTTAAGAAACACTCGCAGCTCTTTAAAAGTACAATGATTTCACAAGAATGAAACCGTCACAAAAGGTTTGTTTGAGAACTTTAACAGAGAGGCAGAAGTTTGAAGGGCCGTGTAGAGGACATCGGGTCCTGGACGGGTTTCAAGTGCCTCACAGAGGAATGTTGGCTGTGTTAAGAGTGTGTACGTTACAGTGCTGCTCGTCACGTCCACAAATGTGACCTCTAAAAAATAAGGAACTGTTTTTTTTCAGTAACTCATGGTTTTAAATGTGTCACTGAAAAAAAAAAAAAGTCTTCCTTATTTCTCTCACAGGATTCAGGGGTGTTTAACACCAACATGTAGTAAAGAAAAGTGGATTATTTAATTATAAACATACCCCAGGTGTTGAATTTAGCTTCTAAAAAGCACAAATGTGACATATTTCTACATTTTAAGGAAATAAAAGTTCCCACTTTATCACATGACTTCTAACGCCACAGTGACATCTATGAAAAAGGGAAATGAACAGAAAAGTACCAAAATAAGAGCAGAAATCCTGCAGTGTCTTGTCTAAAATTGCCAACAATATCAAGTTTGTTTCACTGAATTTGCATAATAAGAAAATTGATAGACATGTATTAATCCTCTGAATCCCAAACCTGCCAACTGGAGCAAAAAACACTTATTTTTTAAATGACAGTTGTTTATAAACCATTCAATCCAATCCAGAAACTCAAAAAAAAAAAAACTTGTTATAAATCAGATTCTCATGTTTATAGTAGTACCTGAATGTATCGCGTGTATGAGCAATATGTCTAAATTCAACAACGTAGTTTTACTTTTCTTTCACTCATCTTTAGTGGTTGAGTGAAGTAATTCATTAACAAACAACAGAAACTTCAAAAATGACCCTGATGAAAAGTTTCCATCCCCCAGTTCTTAATAGCGTGTATTTCCCCCTTTAACATCAGTGACAGCTTGAAGTCTTTCGTGCTCGTTGTGGATGAGGGTCTTTATTTTCTCAGATGGTAAAACTGACCATTCTTCTTGGCAAAAAGCCTCCAGTTCCGGTAAATTCTTGCTCTGTCTTGCATGAACTGCAGGTCTGAGATCTCCCCAGAGACTGAGATGGCCACTCCAGAGCCTTCACTTTATTCTGCTGTAGCCAATGGCAGGCCTTGTGTTTTAAACTAACAGCTAAATTCACTTTTTTAGGAATTTTTTTTTTGTTTATTTTTCTGGCAAAGATTTCTAACCCCTTTAGTCAAAAGCCAGGTAAGGTCACTCAAAGTATAAACAAGAGGCAGAGGAAATTTCGATGATGATATAGTCTTTCGCCAAATCTTCCAATCAATTTGCAGGCAGTAAGTTGAATATAGAAAAAATAAAGTAGTTTTTTTGTAGTTATTAATTGTTTCTCTCTTCTGGTCTGTAAATAAATCAGGAACCTCAGGGTCAGAGGTGAATTGACCTTAAAGTTAATCCCTGATAACGCACAGGCCTTGTGAGGGTCAGGAGACTGAGATGGCCACTCCAGAACCTTCACTTTATTCTGCTGTAGCCAATGGCAGGTCCACTTGGTCTTGTGTTTTGGATCATTGTCATGTGTGAACGTCCAAGTACGTCTCATGTGCAGCTTCTGGGTTGATGAGTGTAAATTTTCCTCCAGTATTTTCTGATAACATGCTGCATTCATCCTTCATTCATCAGTTTGGACCAAGTTTCCTGAGCCTTTGTAGCTCACACATCCCCAAAACATCACTAACCATGTGTCAAAGGAACATTTTGTGTTATCACTTATAATTTCTGGAAAAAGGCCAAAAAATCATAAATTCTGTTGTATTCAGCTGCAGTTGTTTGAATTTTGCTTCCCATGGTTTTGTCTTGCAGGTGTAAAATTTCTGCTCTTGAGATCACAGTGAGTAAAAAATGTGACAGAAGCAGAGAATGAAAAGAAACCGCTTGGGATTCAGAGGGTTAAAGGAAACAGACTGTGCTGTATCAGATTCTTGTTTGTTTTCGCCCTCTGCTGCTCAACAGGGTGAACTGCACACACAGTCAGAGCTGATGGACATAAACTTCAGAACGCTTGGAGTGTGTCAAACTGGTCAAAATGAAGAGACAGAGTCAGTCCAGCTCCATAAAAATAATTTATTTACAGTGGCATGAATCATAAATTAACAAGCAGCATTGGCAAAAGCAACAGTAGAGTCGACAGCTTGCATAAAGTGGTGTGAACGTCTGGACTTTTGCATAATAACAAACTCTGTATGAACTGTACCAACGTCGCTGCTGAGAAATTCAATGTAAAACTGAACTTTAGGAACAGAAAAGATGATGAAAGAAACCAAAAAGGGGATTTTTTTTTTTACACCTACAGTCCTTTTTAGAGTGGAAACTGAACTTTGACTAACAAGACTGAGGCTAGTTTTAAACCGCTCATTTTTCAGGTTATATGGGTATTTGATCGCAAAAAAAAAAATGTAGTTTCACTTTAGTTAAAGAGGGGGTGTTGGGCTGTTTCATGTTTGCAGATGACTGTGTGCTGTTAAAATTATGAAAGTTAAGACTAAACCAAGGGAAAAGTCGTAAATCAGTAGTTTGAAACACTTGTTTTAGCCGTGGTATTCTACTTTTGAAAGTGGCCAATCAGAAGAAGAGGGCTCACAGGGAGGGGGGTGTCTTAAAGGGACAGTACCTTGACTTACATTTGAGACTGATGCTACTTTTATACCTCTCATATTTTAAGTTGTACAGATCTTCTATCACTAAAAAATGTAGTTTCTCTTGAGTTAAAGAGTTGGTGTTGGGCTGTTTCATGTTTGCAGATGACTATGTGTTGCTTAATTATGAAAATTACGACTAAACCAAGGGAAAAGTCATAAATCAGTAGTTTGAAACACTTGTTTTAGCCGTGGTATTCTGCATTTGAAAGTGGCCGATCAGAAGAAGTGGGCTTCTAGGGGGAAGGGTGTCTTAAAGGGACAGTACCTTGACCTACACTTTTGACTGAGGCTACTATAATACCACTCATTTTCATGCTGTATGGATATTCAATGGCTAAAAAATGTAGTTACACTTTACTTAAAGAGGGGCTTAAAGTTAAAGTTGGGCTGTTTCATGTTTGCAGAATACTATATGTTGTTAAAATTAAACTCAGGGAAAACTTACAAATCAGTAGTTGAAACACTTGTAGTCGTGGTATTCTGCATTTGAAAGTGGCCAATCAGAAGAAGAGGGCTCACAGGGAGGGGGGTGTCTTAAAGGGACAGTACCTTGACTTACATTTGTGACTGACACTACTTTTGTACCCCTAATTTTTTTAAGTTGTACAGATCTTCTATCACTAAAACATGTAGTTTCTCTTGAATTTAAAAGTTGGTGTTGGGCTGTTTCATGTTTGCAGATGACTATGTGCTGTTAAAATTATGAAAATTAAGACTAAACCAAGGGAAAAGTTATAAATCAGTAGTTTGAAACACTTGTTTTAGCCGTGGTATTCTGCATTTGAAAGTGGCCAATCAGAAGAAGTGGGCTTCTAGGGGGAGGAGTGTCTTGAAGGGACAGTTACTTGACCTACACTTTTGACTGAGGCTACTATAATGCCACTCATTTTCATGCTGTATGGACATTCGATGGCTAAAAAACGTAGTTCCACTTTACTTAAAGAGGGGGTTAAAGTTAAAGTTGGGCTGTTTTATGTTTGCAGAAGACTATATGTTGTAAAAATTAAACTCAGGGAAAACTTACAAATCAGTAGTTGAAACACTTGTAGTCGTGGAATTCTGGATTTAAAGTGGCCAATCAGAAGAAGAGGGCTCACAAGGAGGGGGTGTCTTAAAGGGACAGTAACTTGACCTACAATTTTGACTGAGGCTACTATAATACTACTCATTTGCATGCTATATGGATATTTGATGGCTAAAAAATGTACTTTCCCTTTAGTTAAAGAGGTGGTGTTGGGTTGTTTCATGTTTGCAGATGACTATGTGTTGTTCAAATTATGAAAAGTAAGAAAAAAACCTCAGGAAAAGTTATAAATAAGTGGTTTGAAACACATGTTTTGGCCCTGGAATTCTGCATTTGAAAGTGGCCAATCAGAAGAAGTGGGCTCCTAGGGGGAGGGGTGTCTTAAAGGGACAGTACCTTGAACCACCTGTGTTGGAAGTTAAATTAAAAGTTTAAAATTTGAGAAGAATTACTCATTCTAATTGTCATGGAAACAGACTTTTTCCGAGTTCATTTTGTGGTATTAGAGATGTGTACGATGTCTGTTTGAGCATTAAAGCTACATAACTGCTTCTAAATCTGGCTTATTACTATTATTATTCATGTAATTTACAGGCAACCTAGGTGTACAGATGCAGGTGTAGAGATGTTGCTCCCGAGCTCATTGGTCATTGAGATCAACAAAAGTCAAAAGATCACGAAATGCCCCTTTAAAAAAAACGAAAACACTGTGTTAGTTTGGGAGAATCTCCCTGATGCATTGTGCTCTTCAAGGTGCAACAATACAAAAGAACTACATCAAAATCAATCGCACGGTTATGCTCTTTGATTAGAAACGCTAACACGCTGTTATTCTACTTTCCTCGAGACGAAACACGCGCTCGCTTCAGTGTCACTTCACGGTAGAAGAAAATAAAATAAGAAAATCCAGGTGGTCTAATCCCTACGGCTACAGCATGAAGAGGTGAAACACTCACTCAGCAGGACAGTTAAACTGAAAATACAGCTGTAAACCAGACAGTTAAACACCAGACAGAGAATCACAGATCTAAGGCATTATGCTTCGTCTTTAGCATCTTAAGGTACTTACAGGAATTACAGTATTTCGCAATAGATAAAATATCCATCTATAAATCAAAGAACTCTTCAATATATATATTTATATTCTGCATCGCTCAAAATCAAGAGAAAATACTTCATCTAGAACATTAGGAGTTATGTACACAAGTTTTTACGATTGTTTTTCAACTTTGCAGACATTTGTTGACATTCAGGAACATTTTTCATGGCTTACATTTTCTCTCAGAGGTTTTCTCCTAAAGTCTTTGGGATTTTATAAAATGGGAACACACTGGAGTAAACGTCACCGCGCGAACAGCTCGATCAAAGTTTGTGAAGAAAGAAAACGTGAAAGCTTTCTTCAGTGTTTCAGTTTGCTTTTGTTTTTTAAATTTAACGTCCCTCTGCTCTCCGGTTCAGGCCCACATTCAAGAATAAAAGTCTGGAGAAATTACCGTAACTTCTGGAATATGAGTCGCTACTTTTTCCACGTGCTTGAACACTGATGCAGCTACTTTATGAAACAATTCAAATTAAATCAACACCCCAAGAACAGGTGTGGAACATTAATTTTTCTCTTTTTAAACTTAGGAGGTGCAGCCTATATTCAGATGCGCCTATAGTCCAGAATTTACGGTACTCAAAAATAAAAAAATAAAAAGTCACAACATCACAAAAGTAAAGATTGAAGCCCTTTAAATAAACTATGGGCATAAAAAAACGAGAATAACTTTTTTTGTATTCATCCATCAAAAGTGATAATATAAAGAAACATGAAGTAATCGTAACATGGAAATGAGCATTTTATATCATGAGAATTAAGTTGAACACAAATTGAATGACAAGAGGGAGCGCATTTCCTTTCAGCAAATGCTAAATGCTGAAATGCTGAGCACTGCATTTCAACATTCTTGCTTTTCTTTGCCGGAAAAGCTCAGCGTTGAAATGCTGAGCCCTATTTCAACATAAAGCACTTTCTTGCAGCAAATGCTCAATGTTGAAATGCCGAGCACTGCGTTTCAACACTCTTGTTTTTCTTTGCCGGAAAAGCTCATCGTTGAAATGCTGAGCCCTATTTCAACATAAAGCACTTCTTGCAGCAAATGCTCAATGTTGAAATGCTGAGCACTGCGTTTCAACACTCTTGTTTTTCTTTGCCAGAAAAACTCAGCGTTGAAATGCTGAGCCCTATTTCAACATAAAGCACTTTCTTGCAGTAAATGCTCAATGTTGAAATGCTGAGCACTGCGTTTCAACACTCTTGTTTTTCTTTGCCGGAAAAGCTCAGCGTTGAAATGCTGAGCCCTTTTGCAACATTAAGCACTTTCTTGCAGCAAATGCTCAACGTTGAAATGCTGAGCACTGCGTTTCAACACTCTTGTTTTTCTTTGCCGGAAAAGCTCAGCGTTGAAATGCTGAGCCCTATTTCGACATAAAGCACTTCCCTGCAGCAAATGCTCAATGTTGAAATGCTGAGCCACAACCCTTACCCTAAAATCTCCATTGTTCCATTGGAGCTGATGCTCAGCATTTTAACATAATTAGAATTAAGTGTTACACAATTGAATTTTGCGGGGGTATCAAAAAAAGTTGCGTATCAGGGGAATAGAGTTGTAATTTTATGAAAATGATAACGTGAGGAATATGAGAATTATCATTATAATTTAGTTTCAGACAATTTTATCACTCATTTTAATACAGATTCAATCAAACCTGATGATCCTGAAATTTTAGGGCGTTTCACATCATCTTTTTTTAATATTGGAACTTTATTCTGTTGTGACTTTTTTCTCGTGATCTCAGTTTTTTTTCTTTAACGTGGCCCTGATACTCCGCGAAGGTAAAGTTTTCCTCCATCTTTATTCCAGTGTGTGTTACAGATGCATGAACCGTGTGAACTCAAGACACCGTTTGAACAGTTACAGTGAAGCTTATGAAACAGCACCTAATGAATACAAAGAGCACCTTTAAAAGTGTTTGATGATGAAACTATTCCCAGAACATCAGAGGTCCAGTCTGTGAAGTTTGTGTAACTTTGGATTGTAAAGATCCTGGTTTACCTGCTCGTCTTCATCCCTGGTGCAAAAACTTTCCCCCCTGAGGCCGCCGCCTCCGCTCGTTCGCTCATAAACAGAACGTTTAGTGGGTAGAGGTTGTTTCATCATCCGAAAACCACAGAAAAACTCAACATAAGAAAAGAACACGCTCTGAATTCGCCGTGACGTGTGAGTTTGAAAGCTTTAACACACACTTTCATCGTTGAACTAATGTCATCATTTTATACGCAAAGATGCTGCAGAGAGAAACATGTTTGACTGGCTGAAACACAGAGGGCAGAGTGAAAAATCTACAGCTGACGCCCTCCAGTGGACACTTTAGGAACTGCATTTTTTTTTTTTTTTGTCTTCTTGTTAATAGGGATACGTATTGATAAGATTTTATTGATATCAATGTCCTTATCGATTCATATCCTCCTGTCAATTTTCCGGGGAAAAAAGTAGCTTAACAGGTTTTCTGCGCCAATAATTTATTGAGTTTATAAGTAAATGAATACGTTCAATGGGTTTCGATATCTCATTCTGATCTTTTTTTCTTTTTTTTTTTAAACTGGAGTGCCTTTTTTGAGTTGTTGTGCTGCCATTGGGTTAAGGGGTCATCAACACAACAATGGTTTTGGGGTGAAACGCGAACGTATTGTTGCATTTTTGCCGTTAGTTTCCACGGAAACAACATTTTGGTCAAACTTAGGCAGAAACTTTGAAGAAGGTAGATTTTCTGAGATGCCGTAGCCACCGTTGCCATGGAAACGGCAAGCCGGAGTTTTCAGTGGAGCCCAAGCATTGAAGAGACCTCGCAGGATCTTAAGCTCCGCCCACTGACGCGTAGTTCAACCAGTCAAATATCTTTTCTCTGAGAAATGTTTGCTGGACTAAAACGCTAAACACGTCCGCTTTGCAAATGTCACCGAGGGCGAAAGAGGGTAAAATAAATCTTTGTATGTACACTATAAACATTCACCTTCATTCAAAAAGTCGTCGCATAAGGATACAGCTCTCCTGTAACTACAGCAGTTCAAATATATTAATTTTTAAATCGACATCAAAATGTACCGTTTTGGGAGAGTTTTCCTGGAGACAGATATCCTTGATTTTCTGTGTCATACAAATAATCTCTAAAACTTCTTCAAAACTATAAATAATTGTAAAATATCTTTTTTTTTTTTTTTTTTTTTAATAAACCTTTTCATTCATTAAAGTTTCAGTCCGGCTCTAAAATCGAACCATTTGAGATAAATCCAGAGGTTTTTCATTCGTGCTCGACACCCATTTCCAGCTTCACACTGAGACATCACTGCTTCAGTTTCACTCACAAACCTGAACAGTTTGATTTATTGTGTCGTATATAAAGTCGTCCTCTCCTGCAGCGCCTCACTGCACTGGCTGGTGTGACGGAGAGGAGAGTTTTTCCATCATTCCTCTTAAAAACTACTCGAGGTTTCTCCTGTAGCTGAGCGGAGAAGGTTTGAGTGTTCTTGAACGAGCTCCTGTGTTACCTGGTGTCTGTGGCGTTGGCGATCAGCAGAAGTTCTACAAAGACAGAGAAACAAGAAAAGAGTCAAACATGCAGCTTTGACGGAAAACAAAAGAAGGTGCATCACTGAAACATTGTTTAAAACTTGCAGCATTAGTTTGATGGGCTTTTACTGGACGTTTACCTTCTTTTTAGTCAAATACTCCTCAAAAAGGCTTTAAATGAATTAAATGTATGAAATATAAATTCAGTTTCAGTTTATTCGATTAGCATTTAAAGACCACGCACAACAAATATATCATAGATCCAAATATCACATAATAGTTGAAGCTAATCGAAAGGGTGTAGGCTGAAGCTTCTGCTTATTTTGCCGACCCGTTTTGCAAAAAATTAAATTAAATTAAGTAAATAAATAAATGTAGAAATAAACTTAATCAACTTAAGTTTTCTTAATGGAGAAAAGATATACATTTTCAAAACATATTATAGTAGTAAAAATAATCCAATGAAATCCTCAGCAATTTTACAACCAAACACAACCCAAGTTCCAATATTTTGTTGTTGTTTTCTTCACATTTGATTTACATATTTTCTTATTACTTTGGTTTTAAATATGTTTTTAAATGAAGAAAGTGAATTACACATTTTTAATTCACTGTCACAACTATTCCATAAGTTCACACCTTTAACAGAAACACACCTCTGCTTCATATTAGTTCTTGTTTTCATTTTTTTTAAAACACCTTGTCCCCTCAAATCAAACCGATGATGCAGAAAGTTGTTGTTAGGTGGCAGATTATATCATATACACTGAAAACTAATGAGGACCTAAGATTGAGCCCTGGGGAACACCAGATTAACTGTAATTATAATAAACGTACCTCTTTGGGAAGTACAACTTGTTTTACTGCTTTTAAAATTATACATATTAAAAGAAAAGAGCTTTATCAACAGAAATTATCAACATGAATAATGCAAAAGCTGCTCAAATTGACTTGTGTGTCTCGTTCACCAACTATTTCTTGTTTGAGAACCTCTTACTCCTCACCAAGTGCAATTTTTTCATCAAAGTAAAGACATTTCTACCAGAGCTTTCAACCAGATTTTTTTTCCAATCGCTTTGCTTCAAACAAAAAGCAGTATTTTAAAGTTTTCCGTTGTGAGTTGCAAACCAAAATTTGCATCCTTGAACGGATTATGGCCGATAACCCGATAAGGCCGCCTGTCGATGTCATAATATGCAAATTAGATGAGTGAATTTACTCAGATCACAAACTTTGGGTCATATTGATGATTTTTCTTATTCACAGTTTGTCTTCATCTCTTATCATTTTCAAGCTACAAACTTTTGAGATTGTGATTTGTGGGATTATGTGTGGGAATCTTTCACTCACAGAATTGGCTTCACCATCTTGCGTCAACATGTCGATTTCAGCGAGTTGCCCCAGGATGCTGTCACACACCTGGAAGATTCACACAAACCAAAAAATTAACACTAGGGCTGAAAGATTTATCGTTTTCTGATCTAAATCGTGATTTCTGACATCATGATCATGTGATCGCAAAAACCTGCAATTTTTTTGCTCCTGACTGACCCAGGATCAGTTGTCATCTGTTTTACACACAAACATCTTTTAGATGTAAAACTGTTGGGAAAAATCCTTTTTTTCCTGTTGAATTTTTTTTATTATCCCTTTTTGAGCTTCGTCTTTTTTAAACTGTTTTGTATTTTTGTCTTTTTTCACTTAACACAATTAAGGATATTTTACACCACATCATTTTTAAAAGTTAAGAGTCAAAGATGCTCTTTTTGGTTTTCAGTCGTTATAACTAAAAATACCATTAAAAAGTCCAGTTTAGAAATAGAAAGAATTGTATTTTAAGGTCAGAAATTTGACTTTTTAGTTCAAAGTCTCCATATTTTGCCTTTTATTTGTCATAATTTTGCCTTAAGATTTTGACTTTTTATATCACAATTTCTACTTTTTATTCAAAATGTTGATGTTGTATCTGAAAATTTTGACTTTTTGATCTCAGACTTTTGCCTTTTATCTCAAAATTTAGACCTTTAATGTGAAAGTTTAGACTTTTTTCCACATAATGATAATTTGATTTCTTAAAATTTTGGACTCTCATCTCAAAATTTTGACTTTTCTTCCTCAGAATTTTGTCTTTACTTCTCAAACTTCCACTTTTAATCTTAAAAAAATGACATTTTATCTAAAAGCTATAAACAATTCTTACCTTAAGTTTTCATCCTTACATTGGAGTAAAAGCTTTTGATGTAATTTTCTGTCAAGTCTGTAAATGTTTCTGTACATTATTGTGGAAACTTGAAATTGCAATTAGATTTTTTCTAAACTCGTTCAGCCCTAGTTAACACTCCTGCGTTTTAAAGATTAAAATATTAAAAACAGGTGGTGATTAATCTCACATGCTCTGTGTTCATGGAGCTCATCTGCGCTGACATCTGGTTCATGTTGCCGCCGTTACTGCCCATGACTCCCAGGTTCATGTTGTTGTTGCCGCCGTACATTCCTCCATTAGGTTGTTGGGAGTACTGGGGCTGGGACTGCTGAGGGTACACACTACAAGGGGGGGGGGGGGGGGGGGGGGGGGNAAATAAAAGTCTAATGTTACGGTTGCACCACCCTGACATTTGACAAGGTGAAAATTACGGGACAAAAGTTTTTTACATTTCTCAACAGCTTTAAAATTCTTTTTATTTGCAAAGAATGTTTTATTTAAAAAGGTTGAAGCATAAAATAATGCCACTGTATTTTTAATTTCCATTTACAATAACTGACATTCAATTTTTAGAGTTTAATTACTGTGGATACTTGTCAGGACGGTTGCACCACCTGACATTTTGGGGGTTTGAGGAACCAAAACACAAAAAAACATGTTGTATTTTAATAGTTTAAAGATGTGTTCAAATAACACAGGTTTCATAGAATAAAGAAATACATGTGATGAAATACTCAATTCATGATGGAAGGAAATATTGCACTCAGACACAAAAAAAGAGACGTCACGTCATTGACCCATTTAAACTCAAATCATGTTCATGTAACACGTAGTGACAGATTAATGTGAGTGTTACCTGTTGCTGGTGGAGATGTTGGCAGACTGGGGCCACCCGTTGTGGTCAGTGCCTTGCTGGTAGCTCGGTGCTCCTGCCGGGTTGGGACCCTGGGTTTGGGGTTGACCCTGCGGGTGCTGCAGCATGGGGCTCTGACCCTGTCCCATCCTGGGGGACAGCATTGGGCTCTGAGGGGCCGCGGCACCACATGGGTAACCTGATACTGGGTCCTGGTGCTGCTGCTGTTGGCTCATTCCTGCAGAAATGAGCAGATTAAATTATGATGAATGAATGAGTTTACATCCTAAAGACACCAACAATCATAAAAAAACACCTGGAGATAAATGTTCACTCTGATTTTAACCCTCTGATGCATGAATTATGAAAGTAAGTGTCAGGATTTTTCCCTTGAGTGTTTTTATTTGTCTCAAGGCATGAAAAACAGTTTTCCATTTTTTTTTTAATATTTGTAACAGAGCATTCAACATAAAACAGTGTTAACTAAATGTAAATATGACTTTTTTTTGTTTGTTTGACTTCTTTTCTTTTCATGAATAATCTTTTTTTAATGCTTTGTGAAACATTTGAACTCTTTCATCCATTTTAACACTGAACAATTTATAGTTAATAAGCTTTTTCACCCTCAAATGTCTGTCTATAAATTTTTTAAATATATATATGTGTGGAAAAAAAATTGAAAACATTTTTTCAGGCTCTAAGAAGAATAAAAATATCCTGACACAGGCTAATATGAATTTCCACCACATGAAACATTGAATTTAGGAGTAAACAACTTTTAAATAAGTGTCCACTGTAGTGACCACTATGCACCACAGGGTTAATGTAATAAAAAAAAAAACACAATTTAAACAACTGATCCCTGATGTCCCTGATTGGTTGACGCCAAGATTAAAATCAAAGACAGAGTTCAGCAGAGAAAGAGCTGAAGCAACATTGATCTGAAAACAAAAACAAGCATCATGCAACCTCCAATCAAAAGGCTAAAAGAGAGAAGATTTTTTTTCTTTCCCACAGACGAACAAAGCGAAAACAGCAGCGGTGAAGCGCACACAGACTGCTGCGAAGCCGTCACTCTGAGCCAATCAAATACCTGAACTGCTGTACTGGTAGGCACTGTGCTGTGATGGCGGACTCATAACCCCGCTGTACTGCCCGCCCACATTTCCCATCATGCCCTGGTTAGCCAGGTGATGGCTGGGGGAGAGGGGGGAGGAGAAGGGGCTGGTGGAGCTGGGGTGAGGAGGAGGAGAGGGCAGGCCGGTACCGTAGCTGGACGCCGGGTAAGGGAACTGCTGCGGGTTTCCCTGAGGGAGCCGCGGGTTGGTGCCGCCCATGGGCATCGGCGACAGAGCGGCGCCTCCGTTGGGCATGTTGATGCCCTGTGTCCGCATCATCATGGCACGCTGCTGGTGCACGTGTTGCTGCTGCTGCTGTTGGCGTTGGCGTAGGTGGTTGCTGAGGTACTCGCGCTGACGCTGGGCAAGCATCTGGGCATTGAGGGTTCCCTGGAGGAAGAAACAGAATATTAAGAGGAAAATAAATATAAAAAACAGCTTTTTACTTATTCTGATTGCTTCTGGGGGTGTTTTTTTAATGCAACTGCAAATTTATTTTATTGATCAAAACTCTTCAATGCTCTTTTTTAAAAAAGCAGCATCTGTGATGGTGTGGGGGTGTGTTAGTGCCTCATGGCATCATGGGTAACTGTCCCAGTATCTGTGGGTTTTGACTTAAGATTTTGACTTTTTATATCACAATTTCTACTTTTTATGCAAAATGTTGATGTTGTACCTGAAATTTTTGACTTTTTGATCTCAGACTTTTGCCTTTTATCTCAAAATTTAGACCTTTAATGTGAAAGTTTAGACTTTTTTCCACATAATGTTAAATTGATTTCTTAAAATTTTGGACTCTCATCTCAAAATTTTGACTTTTCTTCCTCAGAATTGGAGCACCATCTGCTGCCATCCAAGACACTTTGTCTTTTTCAGGGACGTCCCTGATTATTTCAGCAAGACAATGAAACCAAGACACATTCTGCTCCTGTTACAACAGCGTGGCTCCGTAGTAGAAGAGTGCAGCTACTAGACTGACCTGTCTGGACTGTGGAGCAACTGAAGTTGTCGATCAAACAAAAATGAGAAGAATCCCAGCTTCAACAATTTGTGTCCTCAGTTCACAAACACTTATAGTTTATCAGTTTGAACAATAATTATCTTGTCTCTGTCGTGTTTTCAACTGAATAAAGAATATATTACACTAAAGGACTAGAATATATTAGATTTGTCTCATTGTACTTGTTTCCCCGTATTTTGTTGTACATCATTTTGTTACTCATATACCTGTGTTCACTCTCTCTTATTACCCTTTTGACTTTACAATGCAACTCAATGGAAGGCTCCCCATCTTAAAGTGTTATAATTAATGTTTGAATAAGAGATATTAGTACAAGTACAATTCTGTATAAGGAAAAAAAAGAAAACTGGAAAAGCTGGGCTGTAAAGTGGTCACTATAAACGATAAAATGTATGATGGGTTGTGTGTGTATGTATGAGGGTATTTACATGAATCTAGGTTTATGGATTTATATATGCATGTACAAACATAACTACATCTATTTGAAGGAAAACTTGTTCCACTTAGAGCAAACTTGATATAATGATATTGCAAGAATGTAAAACAATTGCTTTTCCGAAATACAAAATGATAAAAAAAAAGAATATATTACACTACAACCATCTTCATTTCAATTATATTTGAACAATACAAAGTCAGAGCAGGAGTTAAGACACTAGAAAAGGTTTTATTCTTAGAAAAATGTTTTCATACTGACCTGGTTTGGTACATTAGACCTGAGAGGTAGATTCATGTTCGACACGCTGCTCATCTGGTTCACCATTGGCTGACGGTTCTGGAAAGAAGAGAGACGAGGCTTTTATCCATCAGGATGTCAAACTCTGGAACTCACGTGCATCGTCAACATTTTTTATGTGGTGCTGCCTGTTTTTAACCTTAACTTTACTAAACCCCAAATGGATCCTGAGCCTGTGGGTCACTTCTCAAAGCTAGAACTTCCATCTTTATGCTGATTTTATGGTGATCACACTTGTGTTTCCATAACAACTGGTTCCTCTCCATGTGTTTTATGGTGATTTCCTTACCCCCATCCTCACTCACACTGACAGAAACCTTGAGAAAAAGGTGCAAAAGTCGTGTCTCACGTCTGAACCAGCTGCCAAATCATCAGCCTCAATAGAGCGACTGTTCCCCCAATCCTCCACCAGGTGGCAGTCTGGACTTTCACTTGTTATTTGGCAACATGCAGTGAATCATACATACATGTGAAGTGCAGTTTAATAAATCTCAAGAGGAGTTCAGTAAAACAATTGAGTCTGTGTTTCATCCTCATTAGATGGAGTCTGGATTATTACATGTACAAGAACATAACGTGTTCATTACTAAGTGTCTCTGCAGGAGGTGATTGCTGATGAAGGCAGAGCTGAACATACGTTTCTCTTCTGAGGCTTCAGCGGTTTAGACTCCCTGAACTCTGTGTCATATGGCCCTTTTCCACTGACCCGTCTTGGCCCTACTCTACAGCGGAGATGGGCCAAACACAACGCAAAGGTAATCGCGCCATGATGCGCCGTCTGCGGTCAAAAATCATGGATGAGATGGGACCAAGATTCTCTCATTTCGACTATGATTTTCCACTGCACCTGCCTGACGGCCAGTGAGTAACCAGTCTCTTACAGCAGAGACGTCGAAGACTGAGACTTGTTTAGACTTACAAGAGGTAAAGGAATAAGTCAGCGACGGGTTTTTAATGACATTTAAACCCGACGGCACAGAACCAGACTGAATGAAGACAAAATACAGCCCTAAAATGCTCCTTCATGATTCCTAAATAAGCTAAAAGTCCCTTTTAAACGAAAAAGAAGTTAACAGCAGAGATAGTTGGCTTTAATCTCAGAAAATTTAATTTAGTTTCAAACAGCCACGTCCTCGCTAGACAGACGGTGCTCTCAGAAATTCGTGGTTAGTCAGGTAATTAGGTGTCCCTTGGTTTTTCCTTTTGGTCAAGTTTCTTCTTACTAACTAGTTGTTTTTTAGAGACGATATGGTCCGGGTTTTTAGTTTTTAATTTCACTAGAGTGACGATCCAGTGAAGAGTTAATGTCGTTAAGCAGCTCCTTCGTTTTCCTCCGTTGTCATGACGCCTGACATTGAGCCGCTGTATTACTTTAATGAAATCTTTTGAAAGCTTTTTTTTTCCCTTAAAGACCACGGTGGCACATATGTTAGTACAAAATTATGTTTGTGTCACGTTATAGATGACATACACGCACTTTAGCGCAGCTGTGTTATAAGATCCACGCCCACCGTGAGTCTGTAGTCGGGCTAAAGGAAAAGGTAACCAAACTGAGTAGAGTAGAGTAGAGTAGAACTGGAATTGAATAGTGGAAAAGTGCCAATAGTCATGTTTAGTTACTCTGATCATACAGAGGAGAACTCAGGTTTACTAACTGGTCGAGTTTTGTGTGTTTTTACCAGCTGAGCCTGGAGTCTGTGCTGCAGCTGGAGCCTCAGGTTGTTGGGCTGAGGTGGCACTCCTGGATTTGGCCCTCCTGGTCTCATCCCAGGCGGTCTGGGCCCCACACTCCCAGGCATCCTCATCATAGGTGGGTAACCCGCAGGGGGCATCCTCTGAGGCCCCATGTGTGCGCCCATGGGGGGGCCGTGGAAGCTGGCGTCAGGTGGCATGTTGCTGATGTTGCTGAACTGCTGCTGCCCGCTGTAGTGCTGCTGACTGTAGAGGAGAGGCTTCATGGAGGCTGAGGGGTCTGAGGAGCTCAGGTACTGGTCCTGGTCTGACATGGGGCCCTGCAGGGTGGAAACACAACGTTAGAAAACTCCCTCTACCTTTATGATCACACACGCTGCAGACAAAAACAGTAATTTCACCTCTTGCATCACAGGACATTCAGATCTGCTGCTGCTTTAATGCTGTGTTTGTGTTTTTACCTGACAGGATTTCAAATGTTGACTTAAGACCTGAACTCCAAATAACACATGCAAACCTTTCAGTTTGCCTCCAAACCTCATGTACAGAAAAGTGAAAATATATTTTTTCATTTTTCAATAAAGTTTAGTGGCTTTGTAAAGTCAGGCTCTGAAAACAGCAACTTGGGTCAGTCAGAGGTTGGAAACAAAATATTTTAGAGCGAGTTTTATACAAGGGTCAATGACAAAAAGAGGGTCAAAAAACGTATTTTTAAAAAGTTCTTTGAAAATGGATAAAAAGCATATTTCTGAGAGAAGAATTACGTTTTCAAACAGATTTCAGTCGTTGACCAACATTTCAAAGTTTTTAGGTTCATTATTTTTTAGTATTTTTAATTTGAGCACCCAAAAATGTCAGGTGGAGCAACCAAATATATGAAAATATATTTATATGTTCCTGTTATTTTTTCTGTGTGAAATATTTGGCAAGTATCTCTCAAGTGTCTGTAGTGACTCATACATTTTCATTTTGTGTGTTTCATTTCTTTTATTTGTGAATAAGATAAATAATTTGATGTTAAAATAACATTTTACATTATTACATTGGTTGTACCACCTGACATGGAAATTGTTCCAGTCACCAATGAAGTGAAAAAACCTTTTTTATCAGTATTTCAGAGAAATCTACAAACTTTTCCACTTGGTCACAAATGTCATTTGGGCTCCTCTGGCTGATGCAGTTTCCTGTTTCCTGTTTTATTCTCTTCACTTTAAAATAAAAGTCTAATGTTACGGTTGCACCACCCTGACATTTGACAAGGTGAAAATTACGGGACATAAGTTTTTTTAAATTTCTCAACAGCTTTAAAATTCTTTTTATTTGCAAAGAATGTTTTATTTGAAAAGGTTCTGACATTCAATTTTTAGAGTTTAATTACTGTGGTATGAACAGTCCTGCCAACGTGGTGGACTGTAAAACCCCCAAACTCCTTGGTTTTGTGTTTTTTTGTACAATATAAAATTATCAAATTTCTACACAAGTTTATTGTGTCCAAAGTATCTTATTTCTTTATGTACACTACTTTATGAGTTAAGTACTACCTTCCAAATATTGCACTCGGACACAAAAAAAGGGACGTAACATCATTGACCCATATACAGAGACAATGCAAATAAATGTCAGATATTAACAGTTTAACGATAATTTATGTCAAGACTGAGCAGCAGTGGTCACAATACAGATCCCTGGGAGACACCAAAACTACAGCTAAGTGCACAGGGTAGCTCATTATTTGAAAACAAAATAGAATAAAATTCAGTGTTGTTGTTGATGTTCTGACTTTTTTCTCATGCTTTTCACAAAAGTCAGATTCCTAAGATTAGTTAATGAAACTTTTTTTCAGGGCTCTCTAACCTCGTAACTAAAACTTTAGAGAATTTCAGACTGCAGCTTGAATTGTGACTATTTTCTGACTTTGGTCCTGAGGAAAAGAAAAAAAAATCTGAAAAACAAAAAGCCAGAAATTCTCCTTTGAAAGTCAGAATTGCAAAAAAAAAAGAACTAAAAAGGAAAAGTATTACCAGCTTTAGCTCCTTCCACAGTTCTCTTTTCGGTGACCTTTATTATCGTCTGTGATTTTACCTGGCTCAGGTGTGACATCAGTGTTTGGCGTTTGTTTTGGCGCTCACCTGTCCAGCCAGCGTTGGGATTCCCAGCATCTTATCGATCTCCTCCAGACCCTCGAAGTCCTTCAGCACCGAGCACAGCTGGTTGAGGAGAGCGCCCTCGTCTGGCTGCCCCTCCGGCCCCGTGCTGCAGCACCCCATCCCGTCTGCTTGTGGAACGCCGTACGGTGGCCTGGAGGGACATTCGTGTTATTATCATTCTGGCTTCATGTTTCACTAATCTTGGATGGGGTGAGGTCGTACCTGCTTTGGTTTCCATAGTGATCCATGGGCATCATGCGGTCTGGCCATGGTGCAGTCTGATTGGGTGGAGCTTGTTGCTGAGGGTAGGCGGGGTTTGCCATCTCCATCTCTGAAGGGCAGAAAAAAGTAAACGTCAGAATCATGTTTCATTGAATATTTCGTCATCATTATCTTCTTCTTCTTATCTTTCTCACCGTTTCCCATCATCTGCATGTTGACCATGGCTCTGGATCCATGGGGGCCCCTCGCGGCCATGGCAGTGTTTATGTTGGGGACCATGCGACCAGGTCCGACCCCCTGACCCATCATCTGCCCTGCATTACCCCCTAAGTGGCCCTGGGGACCCCAGCCTTGCTGCATCGGGCCCCTCATTGACCCGTTACTCATCATGCCTGGATTAGAAAGACGAGATAAAACCAGGTTAAAAGATTCTCAGAGTTTCCTTAATGACAAAATCATAATTCAGTGTATTTCCACTTGGCGTAACGGCCTGACCTGGATTTGCCATCCCCGCCTGGTTTGCCATGCCTGCATGGGTTCCCATCATGCCTTGCTGCTGCTGCTGCTGCAGTAAGGAGTAGGGGGCGTTGTGTCTGTGCTGAGGGGGGAACGGTCTTCCAGCGTTGGGGTTGGGGCCCATGCCGCCGTCCAGGGACGAGCTCCTGACTGGAGGAGGGACTCGCCCCGGCTGGATCTGTCTGGCTCCGTTGTAGCCTGTTCGAGGGCAGGAAAGAGCCGTTAGAGCACAGACTTATAAAAACAGTGTCCGTGTTGATCATACGGATGACAAAGATGGAGAATAACATGGTCTCAGATGTACCTGCAGGGCCCAGAGGGGGGAATGCTCGGTGCTGGGTGGGTGGGCTGTTACTGCTGCTGGTGGTGCTGTCCATCTGCAGGATGTTGCCGATGATGGTTTGT
This sequence comes from Thalassoma bifasciatum, assembly GCA_008086565.1. Taxonomy (NCBI): domain Eukaryota; kingdom Metazoa; phylum Chordata; class Actinopteri; order Labriformes; family Labridae; genus Thalassoma; species Thalassoma bifasciatum. The sequence continues at coordinate 148,935 of RPOG01000581.1, read as the reverse complement.
TTGTCTGCGGAGGAACCTGACGGCCCAGAGGAGGAGGACGAGGTGGAGGTGGCTGGTCTTCTGACGGGTGGTTGAGCCCCAAACATCTGCTGCTGCTGCTGTTGACCACCACTCTGCAAGTCCTCCAAGAGGTCCTCCAACTCACTGGTCTGAAAAAACAGGATCAGAAAGACGAGAATGAAGCATAATATCATCTCATTGTGCTTGGACGGGAATACATTTTGTTTAGGCCTAGACGTATCCCGAAGGAAAAAATCAGGAGCTGAAAAATCTAAGAGATTGAAACCTGACATCATCTCGAAGAATTAACTTTCTTGTAGGTGTAAAACCTATTCTCTAAATCAGTGATTCCCAACCTGTGGTCCGTGGCCCCCTGGTGGGCCGCGAAGGTATAGCAAGTGGGCCGCGAAATAATTTCCAAACAAGTATTTTATTGGAGTGTAATTGTATAAAGATACAAGGTACAAATAGAAAAATTTAGATACAAATACAAATAATAACATTCGCAATGTTTGACTCGTTTAAGTTTTAAAGGAAATTAAAACAGTTCTGATTTTAATATATGGAAAAAGTCCCCTAAGAAGGCATGTTATTCCTCTATCGATAGCATGACCTGAAAAATAACAACAACCTGAAATATCATTGAAAAAAAAATGTAATACATCCCAAATTTTAAAAAATTGTCAAAATTGTAACCGGAGTGCTGAGCACGAAATGTAACGAAAAAGCATAAAGTAAAACCCAAAATATAGTAATTGTACCAGAATGTAACAAGTTGTCATAATTTGGGCAAAAAGTTGCTACGTTTTGGGCTTCACATCTATTTCATTATCTACCAGATATCACATTTTGGGTTTTATTACATTTTTTTAAATTAAATTTTGGGTCATTGTTACAAATGGGGTTCTAAAAAAAACGTATATAGCGGTATGTATTTGTTTGGAGGTGGGCCTCAAACATTTTTGAGCTTTAAAAGTGGGCCCTGATTTGGAAAAGGTTGGAAACCACTGATCTAAATATTTGAAAATGCGTTTCGAGTTCCCTCTCTAGTTTGTGAAAGGTAGGTTTCTGTAGAATCCTACTTGTGCAGACACTTTGGAATAGGTAGGTGTTGTATGTACATGCTTATATCAGGTTTATTTTTGTGAAGATTTAAATAATATATGTACAAAAAAAATCATTTTTTCAGAGCACTGTTAAACTGACATGCAACTTTTCCCCCTGCGTGGGGCAACTGTGCTTGTATCATTTTGTTTGTCAATGAGATCCAACTCAAAGTGGAACTGTTTTTTTTTGTTGTTGTTGATGATTAATTGCCTATTATTCTAAAATGGATGGCAACAAAGTTCAGATAAGTAAAAAAAAAAACAACAAGAAAATGCGCTTCAGCAACAAAGTTCCAGTCAGAATCCATCAAAATGTGTTTCCAGCTTTGATTTTGAGGTCATTGTAATGATTTACACAACGTGAATGACGTCGTCAGCTTTTTAATTTCTTTGCAAAGACTTCACAAATTCAGACTTCACGTTTCTTATATCCTCAAAAACAAAAACTACACATTAACAGCAGCTGTCAATCATCATAAAACAAAACTTATAACCTGGTTTTTAATATCTAATAACAAATGAACAACCAAATAACATCTTAGTCTGTGTCTAACGGGGAAGGGTGCAGACAAATGCAGAAGTAGAAAAACACCACATTTTGGCGAGCCAGCAATGGAGTACGACACAAATGGTCCAGAATCTGTTACAAAAAGGAGAAGACAACTGTTGAAATGTTACAGCTGTAGCAACAAAACAAGTCTCTGAGTAGTTTGTCACATTTTTTTGGAAGATTAGCCTCATGGGGTTACATAAATTAGACCACTAAGTTTTACCAGCGCCCCTTAATTCTTGTTTTTTAAGCAGTTTTCAGTAAAGTCGTTAGTGTTTCAGTCCAACCTTTGACGTTTTTGACTGAACAACACAGAAGTTAAACGACAAAGAGAAAGTGCAGTCGCTCAAGGCAGGAGGAGGGTTTTGCATTCACGTCTATGCAAATCACCGGTGTTGTTACACAAACACAAGAGCAAATTCCTGTCGCCTTGCAGAAGCCACAGTCACCTGTTCGTAGGCTTCAGGAAAACTACAGAGGCTTTTTTTTTTTTGCCTCCACAATCTCAGAGCTCCAGGGCTGTAAGATGAGTAAAGTGTATACTACAATTCCACGAATCTGTCTGGTAGACGCTTTTGTCTGAAGCAACAACACAAGCAAGAATTTAGACTGTTGGAGAAAAACATATGATGTATGAAAAAGTACAAGCATGGAAACTCAAACACTGTATCCAGGTAAAATACTAATTTGCCATGATACTAAAAAATGTAGTGCAGAATACAGGATTTCAATTATGTGATATTTCAACTGTTGGTTGTTTACCTGCATTACTAAATACCATAAAGTACAGTTCAAATTGTAGGTTTTTTTTAATTGTTTTTACATCATACAACCAAAAATGTTGAATTTTGATAATTAAAAGAATAATACCTCATTAGAATAGCGCCACATTGTGTTATAACTTATATTTATTTTGCATTTACTTGCATCAAGTGAAAACGTGATTATCTTGTTTTTTCACTTTCTGACTGTTTAGTTATTTTATTTCATTGATTATTTATCTGGGGTTCTGTTTTTCATGTTAATAAAAATGTTTTCAGGCTTTTTTTAGAATTTGTCATTTTTCTATCCCCCTGTTATAGGAAATGGTATTGAGTAGGGCTGAACGGTTTTAGAAAAAGATCTAATTGAGATTTTTCTGGCAGATACAGCGATTTCAATTTGATTCACGATTTTCTTTAAATCAATGTTTAGTGAAATTTTCACAATTTAAAGTCAATTTACAGACGTGACAGAAAATTACATCAAACCATTGAAACATCAAAAGCTTTTACTCTAATGCGAAGATGAAAACTGAAGGTAAGAATTGTTTCAGACTTTGAGATAAAAGGTCAATATTTTAATATGAAAAGTGGAAATTTTGAGAAATAAAGACAAAATTCTGAGACAAAAAGTAAATAACTTCCATAGTTTAAGAAATCAATTTACCATTATGTGTAAAAAGTCAAAACTCTCATTAAAGGTCAAAATTTTAAGATGACTAAAGTCTAAGTTTTGAAATAAAGGCAATGTTTGAGATAAAAAGTGGAAATTTTGATAAAAAAAAGTCAAAGCTGTAAGATTTAAGTCAAAATGATACAAAACAAATACAAAATTAAAGGAAAAAAGGCAAAAAAAAAACCCATTAAAAGAAGATTTTTAGATAAATAGTCAAGTTTTGACTTTTATCAAACCCAGAGTCTAAAACCTATTCCTGTTATTTCTAAACCGGACTTTCTAAATTGTATTTTTAGTTATAAAAACTGAAGAACAAAAAGAGCTATCTTTGACTCTTGGCTTTTAAAAACAATATAGTGCAAAATATTATTCATTGTGTCATAAAATACAAAACAATTCAAAACAAAATTCAACAATCTCATGGAAAAAAGGATTTTTCCAACAGTCTCACACTCAAAGACAGGTGTGTGTGAAACAGCTGATATAACAGATCCTGGGTCAGTCAGGAGCAAAAAAAAAAAAGATTGCAGCTTTGGCAATCACATGATCACCATGTTTGAAATTGCGATTTCGATCAGAAAATGATAAATTGTTCAGCCCTAGTATTGAGTATCGAATATCTTCCTGGGTATCAATATAGAAATTTTAGTATTGTGACAACCCTACAAAGCATGTCAAATTTGTTTGGTGCCACCTCATGCAAGAAAAAAATGCACCTTTTAAAAAAATTGAGTAATGCAGCCAAAACTAACCACAACTAATGGCAATAACCTTGTTCAGCATTTATTTGGTTTATTCTACCACTGAGGATAAAGAGCAGAAGAGTCAGATTAAGGGTGAATTCCAATTCCTGTCTTAACCCTCAATCTCAAAATGCGCACTCCCGCGAAGTGTAAGTGCTGTCCTGATTCTCAGAATGTTAAGGTTGAGGGGTAAGACTGAGGCTGTGTCTCCCTCAATACTGAGATTCTCCGACACCACCCTTGGGACTAAGGGACATCCAGAATGCATTGTGTATTTTCAGTAAATAAACATGGCGTCCAAAGCGGCAGAGAAGGCGAGCTACAAATATAGTATTTTCTTTGTTAATGGAGATATAAATATTACGAAAACCATTGTATTATCTTAGTTTAGACCCATTTTATGGATTATTTACCTTGTTGTTGCAGAACATTTATTCTACGATCTTTTTTCAATAGCGGTAGGTGCGGACAAGCCATGTTTCTTTCGTTTAAGTCAGTTAACGTTACAAAATGGTCTTTTTTCTCCGTGGTAATGTAATTGTTTATCAAGATAACAGCCTATATAACATGCTTGTGCCGATAATGGTATAAGATGACCGGGCTAATGTCATCTCCTGTAGCCGCAGAGTTATGTAACGATAGTTATAGCTGGTGTTTACCTTTCAATAAACTATGGTATGCTGTGACAGCTGAATATGTCCGTGGTTCTGTTATTTATACAGATATTTTTTTGATAACTCTAACCGAAGGAATAACTGACAGACAGTCTACAACAATTTCATTTGCATTTAAGGGGTGTCCCATTTCTAAGTCACAAGATAGACCTTAACACTTGGTTTTGAGGGCTACTCAGATTGAGGGTTAATACAGGAATTGGAATTGGGCCTAAGTAGGAAGAAACTCTGTTGGGTAATTTATTTAACCATTTGGGAAACAACAGACGAGAAGAGAGTAATTCAGAGCCACGTTGGGCCGGGAGCACCAGGCGTAAACCTGGATTAGAGGTCACAGGTAGGTCAGAGCCGTTCTCTACGCCAGAAGAAGAGCTTTGAATTTTATTTGAGCCGCCACTCCAGAACTTTGTCCTTTACTGCTTTGTTCTTTCCTTTTTATGTACGTACAGGCGGGAACATGAGGCCTCTTTCTATGAGACCTTCAGAGCAAAAAACACAACATGATTGCAGAAAATGTTTCTGTTTTGCTCCTGGAATAACCTCACTTCAACTCCTGTTCGGAGTAGTTTACGAGGGAAGTGTTTCACGCACTCATCAAGGATTGTTGTTGTCATAAATAAATGCTTTCTGCTCATCGGTAAAGATGGAAACGAGCTTCTGAGATGTTTTTGTTACAGAAGAGACGTGCACAAACAAGATGCATGAAGTAAAAATGTAAAAAGACATTTCTGCGTAACAATAACCAGACATTTCATACCAACTGCTGATGGAAAAAACAGAGCCTCTCCTCAGTATTCAGTGTTATTCAAACCACAACACACACACACACACACACACACACAAAGTGACACACCCACCCGCTGACAGCATCGGTTTCCTCCGGCCGTTTGGCTGATGAATAGAGGAGGAGCTAAAAATAAACTGCCGGCACTAATGAGGTCATGTGTGATGTACAGTAAGACACAGTCACAGCCCTGTTTAGCCACAGTGTATATGCACACACACACACACACACAAATCTGAACACAGCATGCCACATCAAGGGCATAATCTCACACAGGTATGAGATTATTTCTCCTTAACTATCAAAGTAAAGATGGAAAGATAAAGCAGCAAAGATAAAGCTAGAATTCAGCTTGTTGTAGGTCTCTTTTTATTCATCTGGTGGCATCTTTTGTGCTATAACGTGCTATAAGCTGGTCAGAATGAAATTAAAAAAGTTTAATTGTCAACCAAGGTAAATAGAAATGCAGAGGCGGAAAAACACCAACACAAATTGGCGAGCCAGCAATGATGTACCACACAAATGTTGCAGCTTCAGGAACAACAGGATGTTTCTGAGTTTAAAAGTGGAGTATTTTTCCAACTTTCTTGCCTTTTATTTGTGTAACTTAGTTTTCAGACCTGAGACAGAAACCTTGAAATGCCCTAGGTGTATTGTACAATATGCTACCCACCCAGTATTAGATATGAAGCTCAAGCCTGGATTTAAAGTCAATTAAAGTCTCTGAATGTTTGCTCCGAGTTTCAAATGTTTCATTTTTTAATTCTTAATTTACAAAGAAGCTGCTCTACCACTTTCTTTGTTCTTTCCTTGGTCTTTTTCTCCGTACACTTGTAAAGTGGAATATTATTTTGGAAGTTTTGTACTCAGTTGAACAAGTGCACAAACTACAAACCACTCAGGATGAAAACCTAATGAATGATTACCCCCCCGCTGACCGGAGGAAGTGCTGTTGGTAGGAACGTTCAAACCTTTAAAGTTCAGCTCCTTCCTGGAACTAACGTCTTTGCCAATGCACCTGCACTTTCAATAAAACACTCCACACTTTGAACTGGTTTCATTATTGTGTCACATTTTTAACCCCATGTAGGTTTTCAGTGTTATAAAAAACATCACTTTGAACCTCAACTTGACTCGATTTAATGGTTAAAACCATAGACTGTATAATGAGTGGACGTAACGACGTTCGGCTCAAACTGAAGCCTCCAGCAGATGCCCCGCCCCCTGGTGTCTGGCTGTAGTATAGGTCATAAGCCCCGCCCCCTGGTGTCTGGCTGCAGTATAGGTCATAAGCCCCGCCTCCCCATGTATTCAGGATATGAGCCGGGAAAACTTTAAATAATTACGATACCTGGTAGAAACGTTTCTCTCATCTTTACTCTAAGGTGGTATGATGATGTCATCTGGCTGCATGGTGTTCAGGTGTTTTTTTTCTGAGAAGTTAGTTTCTCATTAGTTATTGGACGTTAAAAAACGCGACATAAGTTTCGTTTTACGATAGTTGACAGCTGCCGTTCGTGAGTAGTTTTTACCGGGGATATAAGAAACTTCGGGAAAGAGCCAAAAGGAGACTAAACCTTCTGAAGAAGAAGAAATAAATATTTTTATTTCTCTTTTTTACTTGGCTCCACCGGAAATTCTCTACTGCGCAGACTCTGGCTGCACAATGGCAGCTAGAGAAACAGGTTTTTTGGCTTCAAAATCGTAGAACGTTGACAGGTGGAGCCACGCTGTCCATTCTATATATAGTCAATGGTTAAAACCAACAAGAATGGCGGGAAAACCATTAAAGAAACAGGAAATCACTGACCTGTTCCCCCATGTTGAACCCTGCGTCCTGTTTCTCCGTCTTCACGTTGGAAAGCTTCAGTCCGTCACTGGGCTCCATCTTTATGGCTTTATCCAGGATGCCATTATCGTCTCTATCCAACAGGTAACGAAGCAGCGCGTTGTCCTTCTTCTTGGGACTCCCCGGCTCCTGCTTCGCGCACAGTTCCCCCAGAGCGGCCATGTTGTCCCCTGGACCCGACTCTGGACCGACGGGGTCTTTCCCGGTCGCCTCGGCCGTCAGCTTCGCCAGCTCCACGGGCGAGGTGCTGTTCTGCAGCAATCTGTGGAGAATCTTGTGTTTCTCTTTCAGCGAGGCGGAGTGGTTGTTGTGCCCGGCACCACCCATACCCCCCAGCCCGGCCAGCTGGTCCTTACAGGTCTGGTCGTCCCCGAGAGGCGGCGGCGAGCCGGGGTCGGTGGGTTCTAGTTTAGTGGTGAGGAGCTGGAGTAGTTTAGTGTTGCCTTTCGTGTTCAGGAGGCGGTTCGAGGCGTCGCCGAGCTCCTCCAGGCTTCCGTTACCTTCGAAGCTGTCGGGGTCAGCGTCCTTCCCCTCGCCCTGCTCCCCCTCCTGGATTTGGGGGGACAATAAGTCCTGCTGCTCCACAAAATCCCCGAATAACTCCGCGTCCAAACCAGGGTTGTTCTTGGGAAGTTGGTTTCCAGTGCTGCTGCTTTGAAGAGGACTCTGAAGGCCGACCTGTTTCCCGTCAGGTGAATCTGGGTGCCCCTCCCCTGGTCCTTGGGAAACCCTGTGGCCCTGGCTGAGGGCCTGCAGAGCGCTGAGGGAGCTGAAGCCTTGGCTGTTTCCTGTGCTGCTGCACACGGACGCCGGCGAAGGGAGGCCGGCTGCTGGGGAGAAAGAGCCGGTTGGATACTGGGGGAGGTGGGGGCTGCTACAGCTGCTGCTCGTCGCCATGCTGGGGCTCTGGCGATGGCGAGGAGACAGCATGGCACCGTGGGCCCCCGAGGAGACGCTGGGGCTCCCCTGTGCCGAGGGGCTGCCCAGTTTGAGCGAGTGGCTGTTTCCCTGAGGCGTAGACGAGCGGCTCGACGTGGACCCGAAGGCTCGTCCCTGTGCTCCTGAGGCCATGGTGGAGTGGTGGGTGTTGCTGGTGACGCTGGCATCAGGGGATGGGGAGGGTCCACTCACGCTGGTCGGGGTCATGCCTTGGCTGCTGGGGGTGTCTGCGCTTAGACCTCCCATGTTCTCCCTGAGAAAAAAGAAACAAATACACTCAATTGTTGTAATTGGTGGGTGAAACACTTTTGGTAACCTTTTTAAAAAAACCAAGAAGATTCATTTCCTCGTGATGATATTTCAACCAAAAGATGCCCCTCAATAAGCAAACTTTATTTTTTTGATCCCCACCTCCCAGTTGGTGTATTTTTAACAGGCTCAGGCCCAGAAAAGTTGTTGTTGTTTCTTGATTTTCACAGTTTCCTCTTCGCATGAAAAATTTTTCATCTTAACGTCACATTGTAGCTACAACATGTGTTTGAGAACAGTGGATTTTGGAAGTAATTTTCAGCCCATGCGGTGACTTCCACTATAGAGTCATGCCTGTATAATGCACCACATGAAGACTTGGTTTTTTGGCGATAATTCTGTTTTTGTTTGGAGTTTTCTTGTTCAGTTCTTAGTTTCCGGTTTATAGTTTTGGTTATGTTTCATTCTTGTTCAGGGTGTTTCTTTTTTGCCGACATGCGAACCTGAATATCTCTTATGTACAATGTTGGATCAGGACCAAAACGCAAACACACGTTCAGAACTGAGTGCACATTCATGTCTTGTTTCCCAACAAAGTAAGGCCACAGGAAGTCATGGGCCCGTTTATCGTCACTTGCTACTTTAATTGTCTATGTTTTCTGTTGTGAAGCATTTCTGGCTGCATGTTTGAATGAGAGCACTATAAATGTTTTAGGATTTGGCGTAAAGTTCACTCTGGATTTTCCAGTAACTTCATCTTTTCTGGCTCCAGCCGTTCAGTCGTTCTTGTCACAAGCAGAGGTCGTTTCTGTAACAGTGTATACAGTTGGGAAAACAAAGTTGAAACACAGAAAGAGCTTTAAACACAGAGCGGCTTCAGCCCCATACCAAACAAACAAAGCTCTGATTGTGCTGACCGAGTGCTGGAGCGATAATTTTCAATGTGAAACTAGTGGAAGTAAAACGACCAAGTTGTTGCCATTGATCCCCGAATACTCCGGGTAACAGTCCTGGCTTTGTTTTCTGATCGCCGTCCAATTCCTAACTCTGAATGCTCATACCAAAGGCTGGACGCGGCTGTGGTGGCTCCCAGTCTAGACTCACCCCCTCCCCTCCAAAACACATGACCTGACTGACCATCACGAACACAGTCAACACCAGGTTTGTATGTCGCCGCCCCAATATTTTTCGAGAAACAAGAAGTACGTTTGACGACAAAGGGAGGAGAAACAGATTTGGCTCTCCTTTGGCGTTTGCGACCGTGGCTTGTACACTACCTTTTGTCTGGATGTGACTTCACATAACATCTCTGAATTATGACACTATTCCACGTGAGAGGCGTGTACCTCTGCAGGATGTGCAGGGACATGTAGAGCTGCGGCTCGTTGGTGGCTGCAGAGCGCACCAGTTTGCTCTTGGTGTGAGCCGAAACGATGGTGCCGTCTGCCAGCGTGAATCGGTACAGAGGGCTGAGCGCGTGGCCGTTCCTCAGCACTGTGAAAACACACAGAAACAAACAGAAAATTACCAAAACTTTGAAAGAAATCCATTAACATGACCCAAGGTTAAAGTTCTGGGTCATGGAAATAATCTTGACTTCCAAGTGAGCTACAGTAGTGCTTAATATCCTAAACACTTCCAGGGTGGATTAAGTAGATTATCCTCTCTGCTGCTTCCTCAAAGAAACAGACGCCAACAAAAACATCAACAAATCCACGTCCGACCTGAGAAAAAAAACACCAGAGTTTTCTTATTCACCTTCTTGCTGGTGTTTCTTGGCAAACGACATCTCGCCGTCGTTCTGCAGGTGAAACCTCTGGATGCACTTCCTGACCAGATCCTCCCAGCCCGGCTTCATGGACGCTCGGAGAAGACTCGTGTCCAGAGACGTGATCTTACCTGGGGGAGGAAAACAACAGATTCATGTCGAGTTTTTTGGGTTTATACAAATAACTGAGGCAGCTGCACTGGGAAATGTAAAATGTAGTCAAGAGTTTATGTCATATTCAAATCAAAAATGGTTTTATTGATCTTACTCCTGAAGACATGTATACTAGAGACCTAAAATAGCAGCTACATATACTCTTATTAACTGCTAGGAAGATGGTGACACTGAAATGGATGAATCCACAGACACCTACAGTGACACAGTGGAAACAAAAGTTGAGGGAGGTGTATGAATGGAGGCTTTAACTGCTCAACTACAATCAAAAAATTAGATTTTTGTGAGGAGGTGGCTACTTATAACAAGATACTTGTCTGACTGAGGGGATCCCTGCAGTATACTGTAATGTCCTGACTGTACATTTATTTATTTTTCTTTTATTGATATTACTAAAATGTCCTTGTGTTGTAATGCCATACATATCAAGTGATGTTGTCAAGGATTGTTTTGTCTATAATAAGATAAGATAAGATAAACCTTTATTAGTCCCACAGGGGGAAATTTCAGCTTTACAGCAGCAGCAGGATACAAAAGAAATATAGAAAGATTTACAAATGAAACTATAGGTAATAAGAATAAAATAGACAATAAACATAAATACAATTCAATTTACAAGATTAACATATGTAAAAGATCTGAAACAGTATTTTACAATATATAAGAAAATAATAATAATAATATAATGTGTCCTTCTATGTTTAATAAAAATACAGTTAAAAAAAAAATGGTTTTATAACACATAATATGAGCCATGTTCACCTGACACATCTAGGAAAATGTCTTATTTTAAGATACTAAAAAACAAAAATGACGACTAATGACGACTTTTGCTTGTCTGTTTTGTTTTACTTGTTTGTTTTGCTTGGTGGATTTTAATGTCTTTGCTTGTTTTGTTTGCTTGCTTTTTTGTTGGATTTTAATTTCTTTTAATCTGTAAAGTGTCTTTGAGTATTTTGAAGAACATCTACTAATGAGGAAAGAAAAATTTTCTTGTCAAGTTCTTTGAAATAGAAAAAATTTCTAAGAACAAAAACTAGGAAGACTTTTCTTTAGAAGCTGCTTGCGATTGTTGTCGTACCTTGGAGGTCCTGTCGGGTGGTGAAGCTTTCATAAGTTGGCATCACAGGTCGCTCTTTGACGGGAACTCTCCTCGCCACACAGATCAGACACGACTGGAAGTCTAAATAGATAAAACACAGGTTGGATTAATACCTTAATACACAGCATATAATTCAGCCAAGATTCAAATTCTTAGATCGAGACATGTTCGATAGATTATTTTGTTATAAAAGTGTTTCGCTTCAGTCATATTTTTGAGTTTACCAAAAAATCTTGGATTGAGCACAGACTTTTGTTTGTTTCTTTTGTCACAGTTAGTCAAAGGATCTTAAAACTATGGGACAAAACTGTTGAAATCAGTTAAATTGATTCTGTCACTGAAAATTGCTGCTTCTCCATCCTCCTACACGTCTCAGATTTATTTATTGACCTGAAGAACTATGAGGAGCTGCTGACTCCAAATTATTTTTCATTCAAATATTTCTTTTATGCTATTGCTAGACTTTTTTTTATCAAAGAGAGATGTCAGTGTTTCACACTTGTGTCATCATACAGACTAGGTCGTTTCCGTAGTTCTGAAAAAAATAAAGTATCTGTTGATTTAGACAGGCAGGTGTGAACTGGCACAGCGTGACAAATGAATGGATGTGGTCACGTTGGCGAGAAGGAGACATAGGTGCAATAACAGGTAAGGGATAGAGGAAATCCTTATGTGCAAGTCTCAATATATTTTGACAGGCAGAAATAAAAATAGTACAGACATATAATCTATGCAGCAATGTCATTTTTGAGCTGCTGGATGATCTAATGGCTGATTTAGAGCCAGTTACAAAAAAAGCCATGTCATATCTCCCATGGAAAAACCTCTTGCAATGCTGCAATTTTTTTTTATCATTCCAGCACAACAACACAGTTAGTGCTGGCTTCTCCCAGAGTAATTTTAAGTATTAAAATTGCTGTCGAGCTCATCTGAGACGGACTGAGGCAAAGTGGAAAAGTCTGCTGTGGTCTGACGAGTCCACGTTTCAAACTCTTTTTGGAAATCATGGACGTGGTGTCCTCCAAAAACAGGAAAAGGACAGTGTGTTTTAGCCATAAACTGTATAAAACATGGACGTAGTCTCCGTGACGTCACACGTCTGTTCCTGCAGCTCTGTTTTGAGGCTAAACGAATGCCCAACCTCACAGCTATTGGGCGCCTGTCAGTCACATGATCTGAGCTGTGGCTCTGATTGGGTAAGCTCTTAGTCCTAATATCTTCCAAACGGCCGAGTTAGAAAAAAATTCACCCCCCTCACAGTGTGTGCCGTTAGTGAAATTAGTGATCCAGACGGGAGACAGAGTTTGTACCAGGCTTTAAATATGATAATTTCCGCTCTGGAAACGGCCTTTTTCCCGTTCACTTGTACAGGACTTCCAGTGCTTCTGGAGCCAGCCTCAAGTGGTCACTGGAGGAACAGCAGCTTTTTAGCACTTCAGTGTTGTTTCATTTTTTCAGACAGAGGTTGCCGCTTGGTTAGTGCTCATGGCATCATGGGTAACTGTCCCAGTATCTGTGAAGGCAGCATTAACGCTGAAAGGTACAAACAGGTTTTGGAGCAACATCTGCTGCCATCCAAGACACTTTGTCTTTTTCAGGGACGTCGACAATGAAACCAAGACACATTCTGCTCCTGTTACAACAGCGTGGCTCCGTAGTAGAAGAGTGCAGCTACTAGACTGACCTGCCTGCAGTCCAGACCTGTCTCCCATTGAAAATGTGTGGAACATTATGAAGAACAAAATACAACAACAGAAACTTTGGGACTGTTGATCAACTAAAGTTGTTCATCAGCAAGAATGTGAAAGAATTCCAGCTCCAAAGCTTCAACAATTAGTGTCCTCAGTTGTTGTTCAAAGGAAAGATGATGAGACAGTGGGAAACATGAACCTGGCCAAGCTTTTTAAGAACATGTTGCTTGAAAATATTTGTAAAAGAACAATAAATTTGACCATTTTGACAATAAATATCTTATCTTTCCAGGGAGTTCAACTGAATAGAGGCCTAACATGATTTGCAAATCACTGTATTTTGTATTTACACAATGTCCCAACTTCATTGGATTAGTGCTGGGTGCTTGGTTTGACTTTTCAGACGATAAAAACTTTTGGTACCTTTGAGTCATCCAGACCTGAAAACATATCCTGACAGACTCTTCAACCTCTCACTCACATCTGGAGTTTAATCACCAGCATAAAGCTCAGTCTCCACCAGCCACCCTCCATCTGTCAACCAGACTCCGTCCTCACTCTGGCAAGAGATTGGCACAATTTCTGGTTGTCAGACGTCTAAAATTAGAGTGCCAGACAGACTTTTCCCCCGTGTGTGTACGTGTGATGAGATAAGATGGGAGGATGACAAAGTGTCACGCATTAATTAGTCCCTCACGGTGGATGGGAGGAAAAATAGAGAGGAGCGGCGATGAAAGGAGGACAAGGCACGAGAGACTGGGGAAAGTAGGGATGGAGGAGTGATGGGATAATGACAGGAAGTCAAGTAAGAAATGGACGGGCGGAGAGAGAAGTGGAACATGTGGGAGAGCAAGGGCAGGACGAAGAGGCCTGGATTGAGACAGAAAAATATAAAAGGACAAAAGATAGAGAACCTTCGCCTTCTTCTTTGATGGATTTGGGTTCAGAGACGGCGAAACACTGCATGGTCTCGTATTTCTGATGCACCGTGTCCTGCTGGTCGGACGGCGGCCGCACTTCGCCGTCAGCGTGAGGGTTGACCAGCATACGACAGTTAAAGGTGTGGCTGTTCCTGTGAGACGAATCACTGCTGCGATGATTCACTGAGAGATAAAAACAAAAGAAATAATTAAGGGCACATTTCACATCCATGGGATAAACTTATCAATTTTACAAAATATTGATTTCAAGCACCAGTCAAATTTATATTGAGTCATTTGGGTGATATTTCACTTTCATTTAACACAGAAAGTTTATACCTTGCACATTTTTTTTTTGCAAAAAATGCAAATTGTGCATTTGAATTTGCAGTTTTGGTGCTGTCCTCTTTCTTAAATATCAAGTTTACCTTTCAAAATTAATACGAGAATCCCTGTTTTTCCTATTATTTCCATCATTAATTGTTCAAAGTAATGATTAAAATAAGACAAAACTGTTTAAAAAACTGTTTAAATATTTAATACCTATAAAATTATTCACTTTGTATGTGTCTGAGAAATCTGTCATTTTACCCGATGGAAAAAAAAAACATAAATCAGCAACAGTTTGTTTTTAAAGTCACATGACTCAAACCATATGAGGTCACAGTCTTTTTGGTGGGAACTTTGGAGAGAGTTTGATATTTTTCAACTCCTCCTCATCAATATTTCATCCAAATGTTTGTCTGTAAATGGTGCGATTTAATTGGTCGTCAACTGTGTTGTTGACATTTTCTTGTGTAATTACTGTAGATGTTAAAATGACCAAAATGTGAAGAACATAAACAGAAATATGAGCTGATGGAGGTAAGATGAAGACAAATACAAGGTTTATAATCAACACAACGGGCAAAAATGGAGAAAATGTCAATTGTGTTACATGTGTTTTTGTGCCATAATTCTCTTAAATGTTGACTTAACTGTAATTTAAATGATGAGAGCTGAGTCTAATGAAATAGTGTTGAGTTACTCTGAATTCAGTGTAATATGCTTTTATATTAAAGAAATAGTCGGGTCAATGACAAAAAGAGGGTCTAAAAACGTATTTTTAAAAAGTTCTTTGAAAATGGATAAAAACATATTTCTGAGAGAAGAATTATGTTTTCTAACAGATTTCAGTAGTTGACCAACATTTCAAAGTTTTTAGGTTCATTATTTTTTAGTATTTTTAATTTGAGCACCCAAAAATGTCAGGTGGTGCAACCAAATATATGAAAATATATTTATATGTTCCTGTTATTTTTTCTGTGTGAAATTATTGGCAAGTATCTCTCAAGTGTCTGTAGTGACTCATACATTTTCNAAAATAATGCCACTGTATTTTTAATTTCCATTTACAATAACTGACATTCAATTTTTAGAGTTTAATTACTGTGGATACTTGTCAGGACGGTTGCACCACCTGACATTTTGGGGGTTTGAGGAACCAAAACACAAAAAAACATGTTATATTTTAATAGTTTAAAGATGTGTTCAAATAACACAGGTTTCATAGAATAAAGAAATACATGTGATGAAATACTCAATTCATGATGGAAGGAAATATTGCACTCGGACACAAAAAAAGGGGACGTCACGTCATTGACCCAATTACAGAATCACTCTTAAAATGAAACGTTTCTGCATCCTCTCAGAGAAAGATGTTTGTCGTTTCTCACCCAGGCTCTTGGGCAGCAGGTTTTTCACGAACTCGGCGTGGTCTCCGACGTGCAGCACGCTGTAGACGCTGGTGTTCATCAGCTCCTCCTGCTGGTATCGTAAATACTGGCTGACGTTCTCCGACACGAACACGATGTTTCCCTCCATGTTGACCACGAAGAAGAAGCCGTCCAGCGCCTGAGGGAGGAGGAGGAAGAGGAGGAGAGAGAGAGAAGGAGGGAGACATGAGATTAGAGAAGTGAATGTTTCATACTCACAGGAGGGAAAGAAAAAAGTCAAAAGGTAAGAAGGATAAAGAGAAAAGGCCGGATGTTAATTAAAGTTCATTTAAACTTTCCACCTCAAGCTGATTAACTTTAATGAACAGATGTGGGAGCAAAACTGAAGTGTTACTCATCCAAACTTCAGCTTTTTCTCAAAGTACTCGGCTAAAAAACTTAGATCTGACCCAGTGTTTTCCTACATCTTCAGGAGAGAACTCTAAAATTACATGTTGGAAACTGTTCTACAAAATCATCAGTAAGTTAATCAACTACACTCTTCAAAAATACTGAAATAATCTGGCAGATGTTGTGATTTCAATTCACTTCATGATTTTCTTCACATCAAGATTCAGTGAAGTTTCCACAATAATGTACAGAAACATTTACAGACTTGACAGAAAATTACATCAAAAGCTTTTACTCCAATGTAAGGATGAAAACTTAAGGTAAGAATTTTTTTATAGCTTTTGGATAAAATGTCAATATTTTAAGATTAAAAGTGGAAGTTTGAGAAGTAAAGACAAAATTCTGAGGAAGAAAAGTCAAAATTTTGAGATGAGAGTCCAAAATTTTAAGAAATCAATTTAACATTATGTGGAAAAAAGTCTAAACTTTCACATTAAAGGTTTAAATTTTGAGATAAAGGCAAAAGTCTGAGAGGAAAAAGTCAAAATTTTCAGGTACAACAACAACATTTTGAATAAAAAGTAGAAATTGTGATATAAAAAGTCAAAATTATGACAAATAAAGAAGACATTATTAAATAAAAGGCAAAATTTGGAGAGAAAAAAAAGACTTTGAGATAAAAAGTCAAAATTCTGACCTTAAAATACAATTCTTTCTATTTCTAAACTGGACTTTTTAATCGTGTTTGTAGTTATAATGACTGAAAACCAAAAAGAGCATCTTTGACTCTTAACTTCTAAAAATAATGTAGTGCAAAATATTCTTTATTGTGTCAAGTTAAATAAAATACAAAACAATCCAAAACAAAATCCAACAATCTCAAGGAAAAAACGATTTTTCTAACAGTCTCACACTCAAAGACAGGTGTGTGTGAAACAGCTGATATAACAGATCCTTGGTCAGTCAGGAGCAGGAAAAAAATCACAGCTTGAGCGAAAACATGATCACGGTGTTAGATAAAAAATGATTTCCTGTAGTGGTATAAAATAATCTAAGCTTGTAAAGAAGTTTCACCTCCTGTGTGAGTGTGTGTACATGTGTGTTTCTATTCTCTCGTTCCTGTCAGCTCAGCGTTTTTGCGCCCGTATGTACAGACTGTGATTTGTCCTTAAGCCAACCACACGTCTGCACAGGCCTCCACCTCCTCCACCCACTGGAAGGAGACGACGTCTACCTGATCACGGGTCCAACAGGTACGACAGAAAACAACTGAAGATATCCAGTGTGTGTATCTGTGTGTGTAAGTGTGTACGAGTGTTTGCATGTGTGTCTGTGGTCAAGCTCCTCCCCCTCTTGGCTAATCTGGCTTTTAAGTTAAGGTATTTATACCTCATTGGGCTCCATGTTACACGTCACCAAACACGTGCACACACATTTAACACACACACACATTTAACACACACACACACACAGGTTGGCTTGATGACGGCGTTGTCGCTGACCAGAGCAGCTCTTATCTCGCTCTGTGTCGCTGCAGAGTTCAGCGCCATTTAAAGTCAGAGACGCTCCAGCAGCTCTGCACCAGTTTCACACAACAACACACCAGGCCTGAGCGCATTTTCTCAACTTTCACTTTTTGCACTATTACACTGTTTTGGTGCAAAATCTGAAAAAAAAAAAACACTTCCTACGGTTCATCTCATAGTGCAGAGAGTGATTGTGTTTATACTGAATGCTTTATTTTCCATGTCAGTCGCCTTCACCCCTTTTTTTTTGCCACTTTTGGGCCAATTTTTGCTACTTTACAACTTTTTTTCAAGTTTTGTCCCAACCCTCTTGCCAATTATGCTGCTTTGTAACCATTTATGCCACCTTAAAACTATCTTTCTTGTTGCTTCTTGCTGTTTTTGCCCGTTTTTACCACTTAGATTGTTTCTGTTAAAAAGGTGGTTTTCAATAATTTGTGTCTTTGGTTTGGAGCAGGATTGAGTAACACTGGTGTGGTATTATACACATTTCAGGTTAGAGAATGTTAAAGAGTGTTTGCAGATTCAAAACATCTAAAATCCTGGCCTTTAGAGTAAGAAGACAAGGACGTCTGTGATTGAGCAGCTGTTGTAAACTGTATATCCACTGACTCATTCTTTAAACTATAATAAGGGACATAATAATTTTTGATGGTGAGTGAAATAAAATCACTGCTGATGTTCTGACAATCAGAAATGTTCAGTTTACAGGCCCTGCCACTCAAAGTTCCTGGATGTTTGGGAAGAACTACCCCTCACGTAGGAATAATTATCAACTACCCCACGACTAAATTTAGACCCAGGTTTCAAAAAGAAGTTTAAGTTCTGAACTCTGGTCCCATAACAGCCGTGGTTCTGACACATTTTCAGTCTGAAGTGTCTAAACTCTGCAGAGTGGGTCAGTCCCAGGTAAACAGAGGTGACTCTGCTCTATCACTGCGACCTTTAGACTCTTCAGACAGTTAGATAACACAGACAGAACTGAAACACCAGGACCCACCTCCAGCATCATGGGCCCCAGAGCGTCTTTATCAATGACCCCCGGTCCAGTGGAGGAGACGTCGGCTTTCTGCACCTCCTCAGCGTCAGCCACCGGAGCTTTTTCTGTCAGGACACGAGAGGAGAAAAGAGTTAGAGCAACACAACTTTCCCAGACTTTACACTCTAAAGTTTTAAGTGGAGTTTATTACAATTTGAAGGAAAAAAAAACTTTGAGTTCTTCTCTTTTTAGTCTTAATTCTGACCCTCTGGTAAAGAAGCCCATTCCCACAAATTGAAAATGGAAAACTGATTTTTTTTCCGCCCATATTATGACAAAAAATGAGATAAAAAATCAACTTACTTTGGCTGTTTTCTAACTTTTCATCTCATAATTTCAATTTTTTTTCCTAAAAATTTTGACTTTTTTCAATTTAAAACTTTGACTTTAGTACCTCAAAATTTTGACTTTTTTTTAAATCTCAAGACTTGCAACCTTTTTCCTCACTAGTTTGATGTTTTACATTTTCTTTAAATCAAAACTTTGACTTCATTTTCTCAAATTTTAAATTCTTTCACTCAACGATTTCAACTTTTCGTCTCATAATTTTGACTTTCTTTAATCAAAACGTTTTGGTCTTTTAAAAATCAATATTTCGTCTTTTATGACTCAAAATTTCAACTTTTTATCTCATCATTTTGACTTTTTTAGAATCAAAACTTTCACTCTCAGCCTCTGTCATAAAAATGTCTTATTTCAGGTTTTTAAGACAAAAATGAGGTGTAAATTGCTTGTAACAAGTTAAAAAAAATCTGCCAATGGGATAAGACGAATTCGCCCGGGAAGTTTCTTGAAATTAGAAAGATGTCTTAAAACAAGAATCTTTTATCTTATCCCATTGGCTGATTTTTTTTTACTTGTTACAAGCAATTGATGCCTCATTTTTGTCTTTAAAAAACTTGAAATGAGACATTTTTATGACCTTGTCTAGCAAATGTGGCTCAAATCAAGAATAGAAAGACAAATTTGACAAAAAAAATAAGACATAATGACTTGCTTAGATTTCAGTTTTTGCAGTGTACAAGTCAGGAGTAAAGCTTTGGTTAGACCTCGGTGTTTGAGGCCCTCGCCTTTAACACGTCTTAAACCAATCAGGAGATCATTATGGTTTTTTTGATCAGTCAACAGACTTATAGACTCAAAACACAAAGATTTCTACTGATGAATAAGAATCTGCACAGTGGAGTTTAAAGTTTGAACTCAGCAGTGATAAGAGTGTAAAGTGTGTTACACTAAAAGAAGATAAAACAGCAGAGTAATAAATTGACCGACTGTACGTTTACTCCACCTTGTGTCTGTTCTCAAAGAAAAACATTTAAGCAGTTGAAGCTGTTTTCTTTTCACTCTGCCTCTTAACGGTTATTTTCTTTTCCCAGAAAACACTGACAGTGTTGTTTTTGTGTAACGACGTCGCCCTCGAGCAAACACACACTCGGTGCTTTAGCGTTCGTGCAGACCTTTCACTGATTACATTCATTGGCTTATCCTCCGCTCACCCTCTGCCGCTCCGTCTGCTCCAGCCTCAGTTTTCCTGAACCTTTCTTTGCGCAGGTTTGACTCTCACACACACACACACAGAGCACCAACCGCTGCACCGATGTGTGCGCTACGTTACACAAATTTATGGTCACATTAGAGGCCAGGTCCCGCTCTCCTCCCAGGCTGCACCACTGCCTGTTAAGCCTCCCATGGCCCCATTAGGCCACATAGCTGACATTCCTCTAGTGGGACAAGAGCTGAACAGAGTCATCAGCCCTTAAACCCCGACGCGGTGCAGACTCTGGAGGGTGGAGGCTGATGGAGCTACAGTTTGAAATCAATAAATACAGTCTGTTTGGAGCCAGCTCTAACTGGATACTGAGGGAACATCTGAGTTTTCTGGATATTCCTTGGTGGCATCACAGTATCCAGCAATCTTAGCGATGAAAGACGACATTGAAACAAGTAAAAACTAAAACAAAAACATGTGAAACAAAGAAGCTGGATCTTTACTTGTATCTCAGCTGTAATTGGGGAATTATACTATTAGGATGATTAGGATGAACTTTAACATTTCTAGACAGCAATATCTTCTACATTGCCCATTTTATGCTGAAATCTTGGACAAAAAAATCGAAATAAGGAGATAAAAAGTGAAAATTCAGACTTTTTTTTCACAAAATTTTGACTTTTTTCACATTATTGTGGGTGTTTTCTCAAATTTTGGCTTTTTCCTTGAAATTTTGATTTTTTTTTTCTCTTAAAATGTCAACTTTTTATCTAATCATTTTAAGTTTTTTTAAATGAAACTTTGATGTAAAGAGACAGTGTGGCCACTTCAGTGACCCCCAAAATAGCAGCGTTAGGGACTGGTGACCCCCTGCTGTGATACAACACTAATGGGACAATCCAAAAACAGACAAAAACCAACAAAACCCTTCCTGAGGATACTTAATTTAACTGATCGATAGAAAATTTACTGACTAATGTGCACTTTGCTGAGTTCACGGCATCAAACTTGAACAAAGAAATGTGAAAAACAGATAAAACATTTTCTGTTTGCATAATTTTATATTATCTTTCACCCCAATTTTTGCTTTTACTCTCACAATAATGGATAAAATGTTCATGAATTGCTCATAGTTTTCGATTTTGGGACACATTCCATGACCCCCTATCAATGTCTCGCGACCCCCCAAAGGGTCCCGACCCCCACTTTGGGAACCACTGCTCTAAACTGTAATTAGAGATAAAGCTGTCCGTGCATCCTGTAATTTTCAAGAACTAGCAATGGGTTGAAAATGGGTGTAAAATAAGAAATTAGCAACAGGAGCTAAGCTACTTTGAAATTTTTTCTTTCCTTAAATTTCACATGTAGTTCCTCCGTGTAGTTTTTTGAAACGCTGTTCTGTGCCTCTGTTTTTCCAACAGCTGTTGGGCATTTGGGTAAAATATTTCTCTACAGCAGAGCCACTTTGTGGATGTGAACGTGGAAACAAAGCCAAAAAAAAAGAGTTTTCAGAGTTTTTGAGACGGCAAATTGGCAGCTAAAATCATATCAGCCGTGTGGTCAAAATGCCAGTTAAAGAGTTACGAAACTTTTGCGCCAAAGTTTTACCATCTGAAAAGACTTTTAGGTATAATTTCAGTTTACAATCCTCTTGGTGAGATTTGGTCGGAGCTTGTGTAAGACTTTGTAATATGATTTATGCAATCCGGCTTATTTTACAGCATTCACAAGAAAACCTAAAAACTTCAACTCTACAAACTGCTTTTACGTTTTTATGAATCTGTGTTGATGCAAATGTAAATGTAAGAAAAGTATGGTGACTTTTGTGCAGCCTTTCTTAACAAACCTTATGTGTCATGAGTTAAACGCTGAAGCTGGACGACAGCTGTGTGACCGCGTATTATCTACGTGTGCTTATTCAGCTGTTGTTTTCGGACGCAAACAGCGCTTTGTAAAACACACGACGGACACCGACTGGCTGACCTCAGGAACAAAAACTAGAAGAACTAGAGAAGGGAAAAGAAAGATGTGGGTAAAAGAAGGAGAGAGAGGAGACAGAGAGAGGAGAAAGGGGCCTCACCTTGCTCCTTGATCTGTCTGATCTGCTTCACCGTCTCTTTGAGGATGGCACATTTGTCCGGCTTGACGTTGAGGTCGTCCATGTCGTTGATGTTGGCGAAGATCAGCTCGGCCAGCTCCTCGATGTATTTGTTCTCCTGCTCCCTGTTCCTCCTCTCTGTGCTCCTCTTTGGGCTGGTGGAAAAAGAAGGGAAATGATTTATGTGTCTTATTACGATCGTTTTCAGTCTTCAAACACGAGGAGGCTTCAAATCTCAAATGTTAAGATAACAGAAAGCAGCCGATGTCAACCTCTACGTAAACTTAGATCAGTGGTTCTGATCTAAAGTGACATAAAAGTGCAGGTAACCAAATTAAAAATGTACTCTGAGTATCTATTCTACTCCCTTATTTAGTTATCAGTAAAACTCTGTCTCTACTTTTACATGAATGCAAGCAGAGAAATCAAAATTTGTGGAAAACAATACTCGACAAGTGAGACAAAAAAAGCAGCTTTTCCTCTGAGGATGAACTTCTGCAAAAGATTTTCAGGGAAATTTCTGAATAAGATGAACAAAATGCACATTAAACCTCATCATCGACTTGTTTTTAATAACTTCTAATATTCTAAAGGCAGTTAAAGTCACACTTAAGATATCAGTTTCTACTTGAGACACAAGTCTTATCCAAAGGTACAAAAACATATTTAATTTTCTCAAATTTTAAATTCTTTTACCCGAAGATTTCAACTTTTCGTCTCACAATTTTGACTTTCTTTAATCAAAACGTTTTGGTTTTTAAAAATCAATAGTTTGTCTTTTATGACTCAAAATTTCAACTTTTTATCTCATCATTTTGACTTTTTTAGAATCAAAACTTTCACTCTCAGCCTCTGTCATAAAAATGTCTTATTTCAAGTTTTTTTAAGACAAAAATGAGGTGTAAATTGCTTGTAACAAGTCAAAAAAATCTGCCAATGGGATAAGACGAATTCACCCTGGAAGTTTCTTGAAATTAGAAAGATGTCTTAAAACAAGAATCTTTTATCTTATCCCATCGGCTGATTTTTTTTTCACTTGTTACAAGTAATTGATGCCTCATTTTTGTCTTTAAAAAACTTGAAATGAGACATTTTTATGACCTTGTCTAGTAAATGTGGGTCAAATCAAGAACAGTAAGACAAATTTGACTAAAAATAAGACAGAATGACTTCCTTAGATTTCAGTTTTTGCAGTGTACAAGTCAGGGGTAAAGCTTTGTATTGTATATATATATTTTATATATTTTATATATTGTAAAATACTGTTTCAGATTTTTTACATATGTTAATCTTGTAAATACTACTGAAAGGCTCATGCTCTTTCATTTATTTTCATTGAATTGTATTTATGTTTATTGTCTATTTTATACTTATTACCTATAGTTTCATTTGTAAATCTTTCTATGTTTCTTTTGTATCCTGCTGCTGCTGCAAAGCTGAAATTTCCCCCTGTGGGACTAATAAAGGTTTATCTTATCTTTGGCCAGACCTCGGTGTTTGAGGCCCTCAAATTTTTTTGGCAAATTAATTTTGGATTAATGACAAATATGAAGCAGCATCACAATAACTCTTTAACTTGAGAAACAGAACAACAACAGCTGCAACTAACATGTAAACAAATGACACCGACTCTAGTTTTCTTTTTGGTGACAGAAAACGACAATGAACACAAACTAATGAAAAGAATGAGTCGTAACAATTTCTCTTAAATAAACTTAACACTGTTCATCTGCTCATTCTGCCCCTAAATAACCAAAGAAAAAACACAGAACTGAAATTTTGTAATTTAACATTACGTATATTTTTCTGAGATGATTTTTCGACCCCCAGAAATCATCTCGTGACCCACATTCAGGTCAGGACCCAGAGGTTGAGAACAGCTGCTTTAGATGATAAAGAGCTTCATGACTCACATCAAATTGCTGAAAATGCTTTATTTTGTACGACTGTCTTTTTTTTCCTGAGTGATTTTCTTGTTCACTTTTATGAAACACAGAGTTCACAGCCTGAGCTACAGCCGCGTCCGTGTCCTCGTTTCAACCTCGCTGCACTACGACTCAGTTCACCGTCACTCCAACCTTCATATATCCTCCTGGACGGGGAAAGAACAACGACTTGTAAGCCCCCCGTGTAAACTGTCGGCTGTAAAAACGCTGCGACAGCATTTTTCTTCATCGACCTGTGAGGGCCTCGTCTCATTACAAACAAACCCCCGCTCCTGCTCGCCCTCTCTCTCTCTCTCTCTCTCTCTCTCTGGACTGTTTTTCTCTCCTACGCTGAAGAAAAGAACATTTTTATTTACTTTTTCATGAAGCAAAAAGGTCAAATCTTTCCCATTCATACAAGAATATCAGCATTATATGGAAAACTGAGGATATTTGTTGTTTACATACCACAAAGGGTGGAAAAATGCTAAAAAATAAAGGGACTAGACAGAGGAGAAAAGTCTGAACAATCCAGCTGGAACTAAACAGATGAGAAAGCAAAGAAGGGGAACTTAAATAAAAAAGTTCATATTGTTTCATGTAAAGAAATAGACCAGTTTCCCAACCTGTGGGCAGTGGCCCCATGGTGGGCCGTGAAAGTAATGCAAGTGGGCCGCCAAATCATCTCCAAAATAGTATGATTTTAGTGAAGTGTAATTCTATAAAGATACAAGATACAAATATACAGAATAATGTTGTAAACGTTAAAACTCAGTTGCCAGCTTGGTTAGGAAATTAAAAATATTCAGATATTTCTATATGAGAAAAAGTCTGCCTTACTGCTCTCTTGGGAGCCAAAATAAGCTGATATAATATATAATATATATAATGGGCTGCGCTGAGCTCCGCTCTTTTCAGTCAGGGTGTTCACTCAGCGCCCGCCACTGAGCGTCTGCTTCAGGAGACGCTGACAGTAGCTACAAATGTTTCACTGCGAGTCTGTTTTTGCCCGACTGTACCGCAGAAACGCGTTCTGCAAAGCAAGTCGTATCAAACAGGAAAAAGCCTCGAAACAAACAAAGCATCCGATCATTTCAAAATAAAACAACATGTTCCTGATCCCTACATTAGTTATTCTCAAGTGTCTGCTCAAGTTGTGATCAATGACTGTATATAGAATGGACAGCGTGCTTCCGCCTGTCACCGTTCTACGCTTTTGAAGCCAAGAAACCCCGTTTCTCTAGCCGCCATTGTGCAGCCAGAGTCTGCGCAGTAAAAATATTTATTTCTTCTTCTTCAGAAGGTTTAGTCTCCTTTTGGCTCTTTCCCGAAGTTTCTTATATCCCCGATAAAAACTACTCACGAACGGCAGCTGTCAACTTTCGTAAAACGAAACTTATATCGCGGTTTTTAATGTCCAATAACTAATGAGAAACTAACTTCTCAGAAAAAAAAAACACCTGAACACCATGCAGCCAGATGACATCGTCATACTACTTTAGCGTAAAGATGAGAGAAACGTTTCTACCAGGTATCGTAATTTTTTAAAGTTTTCCCG
This sequence comes from Thalassoma bifasciatum, assembly GCA_008086565.1. Classification (NCBI taxonomy): domain Eukaryota; kingdom Metazoa; phylum Chordata; class Actinopteri; order Labriformes; family Labridae; genus Thalassoma; species Thalassoma bifasciatum. The sequence continues at coordinate 123,209 of RPOG01000581.1, read as the reverse complement.
GCTCATATCTGGAATACATGGGGAGGCGGGGCTTATGACCTATACTGCAGCCAGACACCAGGGGGCGGGGCTTATGACCTATACTGCAGCCAGACACCAGGGGGCGGAGCTTATGACCTATACTGCAGCCAGACACCAGGGGGCGGGGCATCTGCTGGAGGCTTCAGTTTGAGCCGAACGTCGTTACGTCCACTCATTATACAGTCTATGGCTGAACCCTTGTTCCTATGATGTTAATAATCGCACTTTTGACAAGGTTTTGCCTATGATTTTGAAATATAATCAACACTGTTACATTGTTTTCAACTATTTTAGTTTGTTTAGGTCTGTCAGTGCTTTCTGAACATATTGAACACATAATACCGAAAACCGTGGTAATTTTGGTCACAATTACTGCGAGCTCAAATTTTCATACCATTTTCATACAATGCCATTACATATTGCACTCAGGTTGTTGCAACGCTATTTAACAAATGGCTTGAAATTGAAATTTTTTTTGTGTGTTTTACTTCTATATACAGTCAATGGTTTTACCATATTGCCTACTGTATCGGTATGTATCGGGTATCGGCACAATTTAATTTTAAAATATCGGATCGGATCGGAATGTAAGAAAAATTTATTGGCCCATATCTAGCAGGTTTAAGCGTCTCACCTTGGCCCCAGGAGGTCTGACTGACAGTCCTTCCTCTTCAGAGACTCCCCTCCTCTGGGGGTCTCTGGGGTGTTTCCGCCCCCACTGCTCATCTTCAGCAAATATCAGCACCTGGAGAAAGAGAAATTATAGTTTACTCAATAAAACAGCCTTTTAAAGATATAAAGTGCAGCTTTCTGATTTCTGTCCTCATCAAAACTGCCAGAATGAGACAAATACTTTGCATTTACAGGTTGAAGCAAACGACTCAGATAAGAATGAGTTGCAACAGTTGGTTGATCTGTTTGAACAATGCAAATGCAGATCAGTTACTGGAAGTGTCTGTCACAATGTTTAGTCAGATTAAAACAAGAAACTCAGCTTTCAACACCTCAGAGTTCATTTCTAACTTCTCCTTTGCTTCAGTAATAATGATGATATATGTAAATCATTGTGTTTTTTTTAGAAGTGCCTGTGTTTTTATTAATGTTCTGGTCCCATGAAGCAGAAGCAGCTTTATAAAAGTGCTTCTCTCTGCACTGACGCAGCTTCACAGCTTGAGCAAACACAGCATCCTGATAGACAAGAAGTAATGTGCTGAAGATGTACACAATCTGTCTGAATGGTGCATAATCAAACAGAGAATGTGCTCATGACTCATGAAAACAATGCACCATTGTCGTGTGCCTGCAGGCAATATGTGGGAGGCCCTGTGGGAATACAGTAAGTGTCAATAATTACTTCAGTTAGAAATTCATGTAGGCATTCACACTGTTCCAACATGAGCATTTCTTCCTTTGAGTTCACAGCCTTTTATAGAAAGACTGAACGCACGGAGCCAAATCTGATTTTCCTCAGAGTTTGGTGTTAGGATGAAAGAAGGAGAGGAAAGAGAGGTGGAAAGTAGAGAGTCCAGGTCAGTTTTACCATATGTTCGCCTTATGCTGCTATTCTCTTTCTGCAAAGTGATAACAAGACTCATCTTTATTTTCTCGACATCAGCGAACAAGTCGGATTCTTTGTGATTAAAACAGAGAAAATACATGTACGTAGACGGAGTTTTTGGTGATTTCCACTTCTCTTAACAGGTTTGATAGCGTGTGGCTGATGCTAGATGACACAACATGTGAAATTTAGATACAAATTATCACCTAATGGCGCTTTTCCACTATACAATTCCAGCCCTACTCTACTCTACTCTACTCGGTTTGGTTATCTTTTCCTCTAGCCCGACTACAGACTCACGGTGGGCGTGGATCTTATAACACAGCTGCGCTAAAGTGCTGCGCAGAAGTGCGTGCATGTTCATCTATAATGCGACACAAGCATAATTTTGTACTAACATATGTGCCACCGTGGTCTTTAAAGAAAAAAAAAAGCTTTCAAAAGATTTCATTAAAGTAATACAGCGGCTCAATGTCGGGCGTCATGACAACGGAGGTAAACAACAGCCTGGTGCTGCTGCACGCGGAGGAAAACGAAGGAGCTGCTTCCTGACATCAACTCTTCCCTGGATCCAGTGAGATCACTTTAATTTTTGATTTTTGGGCCTGGTATANCTGAACATGATGATTTCTCAACTAATCTAGTTACTGAGTGAAGCTCTAGAAAGTTATGAGGGCAAACTTGCAGATTATCTTCTAACAGGATTATGAATCGAAACAAGATTTGGTGCTTTCCAACGCTGCACATTTCAACTTATGGGGCAAATTCACTCACACACAGACGAGCGGAGTGAGGAGGAGTGAGGAGGAGTGTGGAGGAGCAGCGTCTGTGAGGAGGGGGTGGGGGGTGGGGGGGCTTTAAGGCCCTTTGACAGGCCAGTACATCACCTGACTGTTACATAAGAGCCGGTCAGAGGAGCTGACACTGAGCAGATGAAGTGAGGAAAATGGGGTATGGAGAGAAAAACAAGAGGGAGGGGAGGAAGAGGGGATTTGAGAAGAAAGAAATACAGAGGAAGAAAAAGGAAAAGTGATGTGCACAACCAAACCACAGAGGAAAATGGGGAATATTTCCTCACGGAGATCAAGCAGTCAAGTGTAAATGTTGTGAAATAAGACGTGAGGAAGGATGGGGGGAAAACAGGAGGCAGGAAATGGGATGAAGGGCATCTGTTGCTCTGAATAATCAGGCCTGAGGACGGAGGAGAGGAAGATGATGATGGCCTCATTTCACAACGAGAGGAGGAGAAAGGAGGAGAGGAGGCAGATAAGAAACTAAATGAAAGGCTGAGTCCATCAGAACCGCCTTTCAATATTTTCAGTAATCATCCCTACAAAACAAAAACGCTTTTTTAATAAAGAGCTGATCATTATCAAAAAGCTTGATGCCTCTTTGGTAGTAGCTCATTTGTTGTGATGCTAACGGTACGGAGAGGTAGCACAAAGGTTGGAAAGCTGGTGGAAACTGTACTTGTGAATCTAAGGCTGCTTCATGAATCTGTTTGATTTATGGATTTATTTATTTATTAAAGATATTTTTGGGGCTTTTCTGCCTTTAATTGAATAGAGGAGGACAGTGGATAGAGCAGGAAAGGGGGAGAGAGTGGGAAACAGGCCACAGGCGAGAATCGAACCCGGGCCACTCGCTCGAGGGCAAGCCTCATGGTACGCAGCCACATCCACTAGGCCAGCGATTCCCAACCTGTGGGCCGTGGCCCCCTGGTGGGCCGTGAAGGTATAGCAAGTGGGCCGCAAAATCATTTCCAAAAAAGTATTTTATTGGAGTGTAATTATATAAAGATACAAGGTACAAATAGATATATAAGATACAAATACACATAATAATGTTTAAAATGTTAAACTCTGTTAAGTTTTGAGAGAAATTAAATCAGTTCAGATATTCATATAGGAAAAATGTCCCTCAAGAAGGCACGTTATTGCTCTTTCGGTAGCATGACTCTGAAATCTTCAAAAATTGTCATAAATGTAACAGAAGTGCTGAGCCTGAAAAGCAACACAAAAGAAGAAAGTAACACCCAAAACATAATAATTGCACCAGAACGTAACAAGTCGTCATATTTCGAGCAAAAAGTTATTATGTTTTCGGCTTAACTTGTGTTACATTACTGACCAACTTTCACATATAGGGTTTTATTATGGCTTTCTGAGGGGTCATTATTACAAATAGGGTTCTAAAAAGGCCTTATATAGTACGGCGGCCTTGTACTTTTGAGGTTGGAGGTGGGCCTCAAACATTTTTGAGCTCTTAAAGTGGGCCCTGATTTGGAAAAGGTTGGGAACCACTGCACTAAGCCATCTGCACCCCTGATTCATATTCGATGTTTGAGACATTTTTTCTACTTGGATTCTTGTCGCTCAAGCTCCATATTGTTTACATTCTACAGAGACACAAAGTCAACGACAACAACAACAACACAATGCCTTTCAGCATCGAAAGTCAAGATTTGAACTACGTCTCGAAGTGTGACATAAAGTTTTACACTCTCATGAGGTAATTTCTCAGTTTTAGTTTCCATATTGAAGTTTGTAGCAAAGTGCAGTGAAAACGCCACTTTTTTGAAATGACGTCATTGGACATGCACTGCAAAAACTGAAATCTAAGCAAGTCATTATGTCTTATTTTTAATAACATTTGTCTTATTGTTCTTGATTTGAGCCACATTTACTAGACAAGGTCATAAAAATGTCTCATTTCAAGTGTTTTTTAAAGACAAAAATGAGGCATCAATTGCTTGTAACAAGTGAAAAAAAATCTGCCAATGGGATAAGATAAAAGATTCTTGTTTTAAGACATCTTTCTAATTTCAAGAAACTTCCCAGGCGAATTCGTCTTATCCCATTGGCAGATTTTTTTGACTTGTTACAAGCAATTTACACCTCATTTTTGTCTGAAAAAGACATGAAATAAGACATTTCTATGACCTGGTCTGGTGAATGTGGCTCAAATTAAGAACAATAAGACAATTTTTACGACAAATAAGACATAATGACTTGCTTAGATTTCCGTTTTTGCAGTGTGAATCAATCTCCCCAAACACGTAAGAGGTGGAGAGTTAAATTGGTCGTCAGGCTTCATCAAGAAACAAAAGAAATACTAAATCATTTGTTGGGATTAAAATTCAAATCAGATTATCGCTTTGATTCTGATCAAGGTGAGCAATTTTTGTAATGAATGTGCCATTTTTCCTTCCTAATCCAATCGGAAACACTCATGTAAACTTTCAAAACCTTTTTATGATATTTCAGTCAATACTTACAGCAGATACACGTCAGACCCTTTACATACAGAGAGACACATGTGGACACACACACACACTCATGATCACACAGTCTGAGTTAACGTTGATGGGGCCCTGGACAAAAGCCTGTGTGCCGGTTGGGCCGACACTAATGCAATCAGAGGAGCCAAGCGTTTCACAAAGTGAAGCCATTTAAAAACAATTTGAGCTGCAAAGAAGAGACAAGGCCTGAGGGTCAAAGCGGCCATTAAGGAATTAAAGCTGGGGATCGATCACTGCTGAAGTGGACTGTATGGAAACCAGTGCTTCTTTGCTTCTTTGTCGTGAGAGTTCAAGAAAAGGAGGCTCGGCAGAATGGGTCAGACTTACACAGGTGTGATTTATTCTGATTACCTGATCTATACCATGGAACTTTATGAACAACGTGATGAACAGCCAAGAAAATCACAGTAACTAGCTAGGAATGGATCTTTGATAATGTTGTATTATCTAAACCTGTGGTTCCCAACCTGTGGGTCGCAGCCCCCTGATGGGCCACAAAAGTACTGCAATTGGGCCGCCAAATCATTTCCAAAATTACTAAGATAGATGTTTAAAATGTTAAAACCATAGACTGTAGCCTCCAGCAGATGCCCCGCCCCCTGGTGTCTGGCTGCAGTATAGGTCATAAGCCCCGCCCCCTGGTGTCTGGCTGCAGTATAGGTCATAAGCCCCGCCTCCCCATGTATTCCAGATATGAGCCGGGAAAACTTTAAAAAATTACGATACCTGGTAGAAACGTTTCTCTCATCTTTACGCTAAGGTAGTATGATGATGTCATTTGGCTGCATGGTGTTCAGGTGTTTTTTTTTCTGAGAAGTTAGTTTCTCATTAGTTATTGGACGTTAAAAACCGCGATATAAGTTTCATTTTACGATAGTTGACAGCTGCCGTTCGTGAGTAGTTTTTATTGGGGATATAAGAAACTTTGGGAAAGAGCCAAAAGGAGACTAAACCTTCTGAAGAAGAAGAAATAAATATTTTTATTTCTCTTTTTTACTTGGCTCCACCGGAAATTCTCTACTGCGCAGACTCTGGCTGCACAATGGCGGCTAGAGAAACGGGGTTTTTTGGCTTCAAAANATGCACATTATCATTTATCTAACCTGTAACTGTCTTCCTGGCTTGTTCTGCTCTCAAGTAATATCCCTTGAAATCTACTTCCTGGCAAGTCACAGGTGACTGAGACCAGGTACGGTAGGTGTCAGGTTACAGCCAGGTGGAGGTCAGGTTGGGTAATAGAGGTGAAAAAGAAGCGCTGCTCTCCTTCTAATGATGATTAGCTGTTAGAATAATAACCAAAAAGGAGAGTTTGTTCACCGAGCTGAGAGAACAAGCAGCAGAAACTGTGCACACTCAGGTAAGGATGATTAAATGGTTGAGAAGATATGACAATCACCATTTGCATGAAAGCCCTGCCTGGATAAAATGATAGTTGTCATGGTAGTAAAGCACACTATGGGCTGTTATTAAAGCAATGAGTCACCCTTTAGGGTTTAGCTTGCAGAATAATTAAGGTTTGGATTGTGTTAAAAAAAAAAAAAAAAGACACTGACCACGCAGCCTTATGTAATGACTGACAACACACAATTAAAGCTAATGTGTTTTTACAGGGATGGAGGAAAACATGTCCGTCCACTGCAATAACACCTTTTTATTGTGTTTACAGAAATGAAATGTTAAATGTCAGAGCTGTTATTCCTAGAATAGTCTGTCATGTTCGTCATGTTTAAAAGGGGTTAATTCAGTGCAGTTAATGTTGTACTGGACCCGGACAACACTGGGACACCTGCTTTCTCTTTGTGAGCGTTTCCGCTTGTTGTTGCTGTGTAATCCTACCCCACTACGCTCGCCTCAGCTGGTGTGGTTACAGTCAACCTTCAAAATAAAGTAGGTTTTGATGGGTTAATCCACTCAACAGAACATATCAGGTTAACATTACTTATAGTGCTAGTCAAAACAGTTCACTGACTGAAGGATTACTGAATAACTGGCATATGGGTCAATGACGTGACGTCCCTTTTTTTGTGTCCGAGTGCAATATTTCCTTCCATCATGAATTGAGTATTTCATCACATGTATTTCTTTATTCTATGAAACCTGTCTTATTTGAACACATCTTTAAACTATTAAAATATAACATGTTTTTTGTGTTTTGGTCCCTCAAACCCCCAAAATGTCAGGTGGTGCAACCTTCCTGACAAGTATCCACAGTAATTAAACTCTAAAAATTGAATGTCAGTTATTGTTAATAGAAATTAAAAATACAGTGGCATTATTCTAAGCTTGAAATTTTCACCTTGTCAAATGTCAGGGTGGTGCAACCGTAACATTAGACTTTTTATTTTAAAGTGAAGAGAATAAAACAGGAAACAGGAAACTGCATCAGCCAGAGGAGCCCAAATGACATTTGTGACCAAGTGGAAAAGTTTGTAGATTTCTCTGAAATACTGATAAAAAAGATTTTTTCACTTCATTGGTGACTGGAACAATTTCCATGTCAGGTGGTACAACCAATGTAATAATGTGAAATGTTATTTTAACATCAAATTATTTATCTTATTCACAAATAAAAGAAATGAAAAACACAAAATGAAAATGTATGAGTCACTACAGACACTTGAGAGATACTTGCCAATAATTTCACACAGAAAAAGTAACAGGAACATATAAATATATTTTCATATATTTGGTTGCACCACCTGACATTTTTGGGTGCTCAAATTAAAAATACTAAAAAATAATGAACCTAAAAACTTTGAAATGTTGGTCAACTACTGAAATCTGTTAGAAAACATAATTCTTCACTCAGAAATATGTTTTTTATCCATTTTCAAAGAACTTTTTAAAAATACGTTTGTAGACCCTCTTTTTGTCCCTCTAGTTTTTCTTTTTTTTTCTTAAGTATTGCACAACTTTTTTAGCCAGATGTTGTGAAATTTAAAGTCACTAGTATCAAAGTTTAAACAATTAGATGTTGCCCACGACACAAAACAAGTAATCAACATTTGAAGCATTGAATTTACACTATTTCAATCAATATATGGGGTTCAATGGTTTGCATTCCAACAAAATCTCTACAAAAACATTTAAAACAGCGTTTGTAAGTGTGGAGTTTCAAAACTTTACAACTTGCTCCCCCCAAAAATGGGTGTCGGAGACTAACAACCCCCTTATGTAAAAAATGAATAAAAAATAGAGCAAATGAAAGAAAATTAGACCAGAGTATACTTAATTAACCTCCACGAGTGCCATGGTAACAAAGAAATGCAGAAACAGATCAAACTTTCTGTTTTTTTGTTACAGGGTTTTTTTCTAAAATTTAACCCCTATTTTTGTTCAAATTTAAGATTTGATTAAATGTGAAATTGTGAATAGCTTTTTATTTTGGAAGGCATTTTGCTCTGCCCTCACTTTGGGAATCACTGTTGTACTCCTGTGCATATTTTAAGCCTATTTACATTTTCCTGAAGAACTCTTTATGGCTACAAAAGTGCAATAATTCGTCATGGCAGACAGTATTTAAGGTAACCCATGTCTGACTGCATTTTACACTTGGCTGTTAGTAAACAATGGTTAATCCAAGCCTGAGGTTCATCCAAGGGTTAACACTAAAGGAGCCAAATAGGATCTACTGTGTGAGTTTTTGTAAGTGATATAAAACAACGTGATGGGGAGGAATAACCTGATGATGTTGGATATAAATTGTGAAGCCCTAAGCGATAGCGCCTTAAGCTCTGGATGTGTTCGTGAAGAGGAGTGTTAAAGTCCTTATCAAGACACAGCGGAGCAGATCAATAAAAGGAGGCTGATGTTCAGCACCTGGAGGATGTAAACATGACGGCTCTGACGGCGCTGATGGAGAGTTCGAATCCTCCTCTCTCTGCTTTCTAAGCTTCTGTCTAAGCCAGCGAACCGTCCTGCCGCACACTAACATAAAGTAGATTTAATACCCTGCTGGGGCTGGATTAAGAACGCTGACTTCTCCCACACTGAAGAGCCTCGTCCACACTGGATGTGTTTCTGTGTGTGTGTGTGTGTGTGTGTGTGAGTGCATCTCGGTGCACCCACGTCAATATGTCCAATCTCTTTATGTACATCTCTGCTGTTTGGTGTCGCAGTGATGCCGCTCTGAGCTGGTGGCATTGTGGTCGGTGGCTCAACGCCTGTTGCTGGGGACGTCAAGTGTTTGGTTGATCCAGCTGGCTCCAGCGTTGCACAAGAGACAACATAATCTATTCTGTCGCGAGTAAATAACACTCTAGAGCAAACTCAGCTTTTTCATTTTACTACAAGGACTGCGATAAAACAAATATATGAAAATACTGAGAACTTTTACGGCTGCTTTTATCAACAACCTGAGGCTCAAAAGACAAAAATCTTGCTTTGTTCTGGGGCTAGAAACTAGAAGTTACTCTTAACAAAGGAAGAGTTCTGCAGAATAACTATTACAATCAGCTCTTTAAAGCTGAAAACACCCAACAAACTCTGAATTTATGCCAACTGGTTACGCAGTTTTTATTCCCACTGCAACATAAATGTACATGATCCACCAAAAGCCCAAAAACTGCCTCAAATGTGAGTAATCAGACCAGTGATTCCCAACCTGTGGACCGCGGCCCCTTGATGGGACGTGAAAGTATGGCAAATGGGCCGTCAAATCATTTCCAAATTAGTTTGATTTTTGGATGTGGGAGGGGGGTTTAATTACATAAAGATGTAAACAAACACAATAATGTTTTAATATTAAAACTCAGTCACTTTTAAAAGGATTTTAACCCGAGAGATACGAAGTAGTTTCTGGTCGTTTTTTTGCTTCTGTCACATTTTTCTGTTTTCTGTGGTCTCATTTTTTTCTACCAGGTAAAAACCAGCTCTTCTACAGACTCAGGAAAAATTCTAAGGATTTTCGAAGTGCTAATACGTGGTGTATGTTCATCATTTAGAGCTCAATAAAAGCAGGAAAAAAAATGTAAAATAATTTGTTTTTACAAAATTTAGCTACAGCAAAAAGTTGATTTTCTGTATATTTCCAATTGGACATGAAAATCAATACAATGTTGATTACCTTCTCTCATCTTTTTTCACCCTGTTAATACATGTTGTTGACATCACTCACGATGCATTCAGGTACTGTGGGAAATTTGAGAATCTGACAATTTTGTCATTTTGTTTCAGATTTTGGAATGAATATATGGTTTGTAAATGCTAGTTATCTAAAAATAAGTGTTTTTTTGTCCCCAACAGCGGGTTTGGTATTCCAAGGCTTAAACGTGTCCAAATATTTATAATAATAATAATATTAATAATAATAATAGTAAATTTTATTTATAGAGCGCTTTTCTAGATACTCAAAGACGCTTTACAGACATTAAAAACATCAAATAAAACAACACAGTAATGATAACAAAAATAATAACCTAAAACAATGAAAACAAGACAAAAGAAAACCATGGGAAATTTATGTGTATAAATAAATGATGGCCTCTGTTGTTACAGGGTTTGAGATGGGCCGTGATAATTTTTGAGACCTAAAAGTGGGCCCTGAGTTGGAAAAGGTTGGAAACCACTGAATTAGACAATATCTTGTATAAAATACGGACATAGTCTAAGTGGCGTCACCCATTGGTCTCTGACGCCAAATAACAGTGGTTTCCATGTTGAAAATGCTGACTTTAACTAACTAACAATCAACCTAACAACAAAGAAATGGAGTTTAAACTGAACAACTTCCTCACCTGTAAAAACCCCGAATATGGAAATATTTTCCCTCTAACTCTAAAAGTTTATGACGGATGATTTAAGTGAATTCACTCGTTTCAGTGTGAGCCAGAAAAATGCTACAACCAAAACTAGATTATTTCAGATTAGCAGTTTGGTTTCCTGCTTATACAAAGCTCTTATTTAGAGCTTAACTGAAAGTCTGTCTTAATATGATTGACATTAATACACTGGAAATGGAGAAAGAGCCTCAGTTACAGTTAAAGTCCATGGTTCATGGTATAATGTCCAAAGCTCGAGGTCCAAAGTCTTACGCCCAGTAGCAACTCTTAGCTCAATTGGATTTTCTGCATCAAGCACAGAACAAAACAGTATTTCATTCTCACAAGGGAAAGTTTTCTACCGACTTGTCCACACAGTTGGGCGTCAATCTAGACGGCAACTGAGTTACAATCTGACAGGAGATAGAAAACAGGCTACAGAAGGCACGAATGCCTGTTTGCCAGTCTGAAATAACTCACTGCATTGACTTTCTACCAGTTGGTCTGTTCGTATCCAAAGGTGGGTTAAAGCCTTAATGTTATAAATGTTGAGTTTTGTGTGTTTCAGAAAATGAAAAACAGCAAAGAAAGTACAACTGAGTACAATACTAACAATCAATGAACCAAGACTAGAGAGGGGGCATCAGTTTTGAAGCTTTGAGTGTGCAAAACTTAAAGCCACTGTGATGACTTTTTAAGTAAACCTGAAAAAAGTTATATGCTTGATTATAATCCCTAATTTAAAATTAGGTTATCGGTGTCAAAAATGAGTTATTACTAAATGCTTTTTCTTAGCTGCCTGGACTGATCATGGGAAGTGATTTATTTAGTTGTAATAATGGACGCAGGAGCTGGACTGTCTGACAGAGAGAGCACGGGCTAATAGTTGAAACCATAGACCGTATAATGAGTGGACGTAACGACGTTTTGCTCAAACTGAAGCCTCCAGCAGATGCCCCGCCCCCTTGTGTCTGGCTGCAGTATAGGTAATAAGCCCCGCCCCCCCATGTATTCCTGATATGAGCCGGGAAAACTTTAAAAAATTACGATACCTCGTAGAAACGTTTCTCTCATCCTTACGCTAAGGTGGTATGATGATGTCATTTGGCTGCATGGTGTTCAGGTGTTTTTTTTCTGAGAAGTTGGTTTCTCATTAGTTATTGGACGTTAAAAACCGCAATATAAGTTTCGTTTTACGATAGTTGACAGCTGCCGTTCGTGAGTAGTTTTTATCGGGGATATAAGAAACTTTGGGAAAGAGCCAAAAGGAGACTAAACCTTCTGAAGAAGAAGAAATAAATATTTTTACTTCTCTTTTTTACTTGGCTCCACCGGAAATTCTCTACTGCGCAGACTCTGGCTGCACAATGGCGGCTAGAGAAACAGGGTTTTTTTGGCTTCAAAATCGTACAACGGTGACAGGCGGTAGCACACTGTCCATTCTATATACAGTCAATGGTTGAAACAAGAGCTGAAGGCTAAAACAGGAGCTAAGCTGTTTATGCTAATGTTGATTCCTGTCCACGTGCAGCAGTTATTCTGCAGTGATCTGCTCAAACCTGAGAGTCTATCAGTAAAATGAAGAGCCAGGTTACGTTTGCTTTGCTTGGTGAGGTTGGAGTTGGTAGATGAGCACTGGTAGGACACAACCAGGATTCACTTACAGACATTACACGTTACAGACATGAATCAGAGCACCAAGCTGTGAGTAGCGCTAAAAGCAGCCGGCTACTAAACTACACTACAAACTTAACTTATACAAACACATTGCCTTGTTGCTTTGTATCTCATACAAAGTTGTCTTTGAAGGAAGATTCACTACTCATTTTTCAAAGCAAACACTGTCACGAGTCACACAGTATAACAACTCTACAACCCACTTAAAAACAGATGATATTCGCAACCACATTACGCAACAGGCGAAGACAAGTGCTGACAAAATCCCATTGCAAAAAGAAGACAGCATAGGCAACGGTCCTCAGAAATACACCAGAAACTGAGAAAATGGATGAAATAATCAGCAAATAGATGCTAGTGACAAACTAATAAGTCACCTTTCCTGCCTCTTAAAAGCTTCGTCTCTTTTCTACTGGATTGTCGTCTAAGTTTCCAAAGACTTCTGACACCACCGTGCTGGAATTGACAGCAAACGTCCCTCTGTGTGCCGAGCAGCTGTACACATTGACCCACTTTGACCGACAGTGGTGGTGAGAGGCTGACCAGCCACCCCCACCTCAACTCTCTCTGTCTCCACAAATACAGAGTGATTGGCATTACGAATCGATGTTTTAACGATGAAGTATCATGAAAAAAGTCTTAGTCTTTGCTTCGTTTCCATCAAAAACTCAAGCATAAGGTGGAGCCACAGCAGAATGAGCATCTCGAAATTTAAAGTAATCAGCTGTTGGACTGAGACGAAGCTACATGGAGGAAAACCAGAGCAGAGAAAGTGAGGACAGAGTCATGTAACCGCTCCGTGTGACTGGTTAGCAGGTTGGTCACCCAGCAGCTGCTCTACATGTCCAGCTTCATGTAATACATGACAGCCTGATCAATAACAGACACAAATCAATACCATTGAACATGCCAGCCCAGATGCTAGCTCAAACCCCCCATTGCAGTCATACTCATCCATTTTCCACTTCCACAAACACACAAAACATGTTGCCGTGGAGCTAAAACAAACACAGAAAGGAAGACAAACTGGAAGAAAAACAAGCAACAAAATCACAAACTTTGTCGCTGAGTTCGTTTTACAACCCAAGGAATTGGTTTTCAAACACGGACGATTAAAGTCTTGGTTTATGAATTTTCTGCTGATTAGAAGAACTGTTTTTGTTTTTTTGTTTTTTTTTCCTACAATCCAAGCCAAAAAAACATCTTTTTTAGGAAAGTTGCAATCATGTGACAAGATGTTTGTGTTGATCCTAAAATCCTGGAGCACCTCAGGGCCTTTGGACTTAAATAAAATGTTGAATATTTACCCCTTAAAAAGTCCCTGCTCCGGGTGTAGTGCTTTAAAAACAGGAACTATGGAAGCGGGTCATGCAGTGTTGGTCAAGCTTCTTTCATATTCAGACCCTATATTAAGAACCCTGAACCAGCAAATTGATTACAAAATATATGAACCACTCAGAAGTTCTTTTCATGTTGGAAAAAAATAACTTAATGTTCAAAACTGTGTACTAAAACGGACAAAAAACAACAAAGGATTTCTTTTTTATGAGTGTCCGCCTCATGTATATCTGATATGAAGTCTCCATTAAGAGAGCATCAACAAGTTTGATGGGACAGTTGTAAAACGACACAAAATGAAAGTAAAAACACTCTGAGATATTTCTGGAGTTTCACGTTGCTCCACTGGTCTAGAGGTCAAACTCCAACATGGACTTACTTTGCTGATTAACTTATCTGCTTTCATTGCAGCAAGTGTCAGTGAGGAATTTACATACAGTTACAGCTCAGCAGCTTCAGGAAACTTTGTGCAACGTGTGTTTGAAGTTACATTACTGAAAGTAGTGAGTGGGATAATGGGCAGTCAGTGACTTGATGATACACAACTGGTCAAAATCTGAAAACCAGTTGAAATATTGCACATACTTACATTTCGCACCTCCCTGCTAGGGTTGGACAAAGATATTTTCATCGCTTCAAAGATCCTGAGGTCAACCTAAAAAAAGTTTCACCACCGCTGAGCCTGAGGATCTGATTGGCTGTTTGTCAAGACACAGGATGATCCTCCACCAAAATTAAGGTTGTTGCTGGAGCTTTAAGAACAAAAACCTCCTCAAAGGCTTCGTCTACGACCACAAAATTTCCCGTTTGGACTTTGACAGAAAGCATCATGGGATATCATAAGGTGGAAGAGAGTTTGATTCTCTGAGGAGATAAAAATGGAACAATGGAGTTTCATGTTGTTCAGAGGTGTAGAAGATGTTGCAGGGGGCGTCCTTCATGACTGAGGGCCCTGGTCTGTGAGCTGATGACTGGGTTTTTCAACAACAACAGTTCCACCTGACAAAGGATTTCTTCTTCCTCTTCCACACTGCAAAAACGGAAATCTAAGCAAGTCATTCTGTCTTATTTGTAGTAAAAAATGTCTTATTGTTCTTAATTGGAGCCACATTCACCAGACCAGGTCATAGAAATGTCTCATTTCAGGTTTTTAAGACAAAAATGAGGTGTAAATTGCTTATAACAAGTCAAAAAAAATCTGCCAATGGGATAAGACGAATTCGCCCGGGAAGTTTCTTAAAACAAGAATCTTTTATCTTATCCCATTGGCAGATTTTTTTTTAACTTGTTACAAACAATTGATGCCTCATTTTTGTCTTTAATAAACTTGAAATGAGACAATTTTATGACCTTGTCAAGTAAATGTGGCTCAAATCAAGAATAGTCAGACAAATTTTACGGAAAATAAGACATAATGACTTGCTTAGATTTCAGTTTTTGCAGTGCAGGGGAATAATCTCACTCTTTTAGAGCATCCTGCGTGTTCCCCTGATCTAAATCACATTGAGAACATTATGGGATGGATGGAGAGGGAAGTTTACAAAAATAGACGTCGGTTCCAGACAGTGGACGACAAACATGAAGCATCTTCACCACTTGGAGCAACGTTCACACAAACCTCATGAACAAACAGATTTTTTAAGTGATTAACAAGAACGGTGGAGCTTGGATTTTCATGACCGTGACAGTCAAAAAGCTACCAAACTACAGAGTTAGGAAGAAAATTACTCCCCAAGAACAGAAAAGGCTGAATTAGAGATTGTTAGATCGATCCAAAATATCAATATTCAATACTTATATGATGAAATCTATATCTACATCTTTTACTTTCACTTTCTCTTTTGTATGTGTGCTCCTCTCACTCACTTTGTGTTTGAGCGCTTCGTTAAATATGTTATATTTTGCTTCACAAATTTACTCGACCAACACCCAGTGAAAGTTGTTTTGCACTGCTGCTCTACATTAACAGTAAATCTATGATTTTCTAAACATTTTTTTTTTGCGTTTCTGTTATGACTAATCTGCCAGTAAGTGCGGGCTGTTTAATCAATATGATATCTTAAAGGCTAATATAAATCAATTGCTGTTATCCATAAATATTCAAATTTACTGTTTTATAACAAAGCAGGGAAAAAAACCAAAGTACATAATATGGTTTTTTACTTTCATGTATGAACAGAAAGTGGTTTTAGTGGTTGTGTGTTATTTTGACAAACTACTTTTCCATGTAAAAAGTATCGGTATCTGTATTGATATTGATGACACTGGCCATGTATCTACTTAGTAATGGATTGAAACCAAATATTGTAGTATCGCACAATTGTTTATTTTATCTGTAGCGATCGGCTCTTTTGAATAGTTGTGTATGTGGTTTCTAACGCGTTCAGAGTCAGCCTCCAGTGGACGCTTGAGGAACTGCAGTTTTTTATTACTTGTATTGTATCTGGAGGCTGCTGCTTGGCACACATAAACTGATTAAGTGTAGTAACTGTGGACATGACGAGCACAGAAACCAACGTGTAGAAGTCTAAACTCAGTTCTCACGGTAACACGAGAAACAGAATTATTTACTCAGTGTATTAAAACTTTGAATATCTTTAAACAGCAGACTCATCATCACGAGTCTAAGCCTCTGCTGTCCCTGTTGAGAACCTGCTTCCTTCTGAATGAGCCTGAACAACAGTTGTTACTGCTGCAAAGCAAACTGGGTAAACAGTTGGCAGGTTGGACCTCAGGTGACAGAACAGCTACAGGCCTGCTGACTGTGCATTCTGTTAGTGTGTGTGTGTGGGAGGGAGGGAGACCAGTCATTCATAACCACTCCCCCCCAACACACACACACACACACACACACACACAGAGTCAAAACCACAATAATGCATGACAGCTCAAAGTCCAGGTCTGAGTAAGACGGTCATGCAACTGTGAGCATCAAATCAATCACTATGTGGTCACCGCTTCAAGAAATCTGCCGCTTTTCCAGCTTTAACGTAACATATGGTGCTTCTGGGAGTTTAATATTTAACATAACAGCAGCGAGACACCTGAAACTAATCAAACATTTTCCTAAAAATGTGTCAGTAAAGCTGTGATCTTCAACCGAAAGTAAACAAAACAGAAGCTCAGCTATTTAAAACATGCCTTTACACCACTCCCATATTGACTAACAGGTACTTCAACACAATCAAACAAGCTGTTCATGCAGTTAAAGGCTGTATTTCATGTTGTCATTAAGCGGAGAATATTAATCTATCAGGAAAAGTCATGTAAAGACATCATGTGTTAATATAAGTTGTGTTTAAATCCCCAAACGCAGCAGATCAGCCCTTTAAATGTGAGAGTAGGTGAGAAACCTGATGGTGACTTACCTCTGCTCTGGTAAAACCAGTCCATAACCAGTCCAACGCCGGCCGACTATCCCATGCCGGCCGGGCTGACACACAGGTTTTTCACACCATGCAAACAATCAACGCAGCACAACAAACACACACTGTCACACGCACACGCTGGGTTTGTATTTCCTCTCTTTTCTCTCTGTGAGATTACCTCCGTCTCTGTGTGTGTGTGTGTGTGTATATGTGTGTGTGTGTCATCTGCGCCTAATGACAGCTGACTAACTACATGCCACAAATCCTCTCTCTCTCTCCCTCTCTCTCTCTCTGTCCCCTCCCCCATCACGTCAACACACACTCCTCCCTGTCTCCTCCCACAACACACACTCACACTCCTCCCTCCTATTAGACGGAGTGTTGAAAACACTCCCTCCCTCGCCCACAGCCGGCCTGTGAATCATTACCATGACCTGTTGTATGTAAATTTTACACTCTTACACACTGTTGTAGTTTTATTTTTGAACTCACTCTGATACAAACACAAACTTTTGTTGCTTTCAGTCAAACACAACTGAAGAAATAAGATGGATCTTTTAAAAAATTAACATTGCAGTAACAGTTTTAAAACTCTTAAATATTCTTCCTTCCTGTTTTGGTAACACTTTAGATTAGGGAAGGTATGTTTACCTTTAACTAGGTGCTTATTAACATGCATATAAGTAGCTAATTAGTATTTATTAAGCACGCATTAACCCTTTATTCTACCTCTATTGCATCATGAATTCAGACTTTTCCATATATCAACTCCTAATTATTACTTATTGACTACAAATTAATGAATATGTGTTACCTAATCTAAAGTGTTACCCATATTTTAGTCAGATTCTAGTGGGATTGTCAACTTGTGACTACTTTTTAAACACTTAAAGGCACTGTATGTAATTTTCACCATCAAGGGTCCTTTGAAGAATATTACAACACTTGTTTTAATGCTGAAGTAGCAAAGAATCATGGGAGTTGTTGTCCTTAATTGTCAAAAAATGTAGATTTAAGGACAGATTTAGAAGCGATGATTATTTTCCTGATCCCAGAGTCTCCAAATCTTGAATAATTAACATCAAATGTTTCATTTTCCTCAAGCAAGATAATGCAAACAAAACTCTTCCCCAGAGTCAAGAAGAATATCAAAAAATAAGCCCAGTTTCTGGAATTGTTTACTAGGATTTTTTTGTTTGTTTGTTTGATTTAGCAGGTTTTTCACCAAAAACATGTCTTATTTGTCTTTTGAAATCTTATGGCATGTGTTCAGAGTGTTGTAATACCATTAACCACAACATATTGATTTAAAAATAATCAGAATTTCCATGTATTGTATGTGGTGTCCCACAGGGGTAAGTATTGGGACCTCGTTTATTTATTTTATATATCAAAAATATGTAATTTAGCAGAGTTAAGTAAATGCATTCTGTATAAATTACATGTTGTATATTCACTATTCATAGTTCAAAACTGTTTGTAAATCTATGACAGTGTTGTAATTCCAATTAGGAAGTACAATAAAATTCAAAGAGGTGGAATTAGATGAGTAAATACTTCTTCCAACTCCTTTAGCTCAAACCTTAAGAAGTTGTTGTCTTGTTTTGTTTTAATTTTTCTGATTATCTTTTATTTGTACTTTTCAATGTTTAGGTTGTTAACTACATGATTGGAATAAAGATTCATTCAAATTCACTTTCAGTTTTTCGAAAGCATTTAAAAGGTAGAGTATGTTACGGATTTGATGTTGAGCAAGTGATCATGGGAGTTGTTGTTTTCAATGTTAAAAAACTAAAATACCACTGTTACCATTATGGAGAGAGTCAACATGACTCCATACCAAACAGAAAACCGTTTTTCTACAGGACTTTCTTTCTGCACAGATGCAGTGTCATGCATGAGTTGGAAGCACCGTGACGTCATAAAAGCGCAATTCAAGGTTTCTTTTTACTGGAAACCGGGGTCTGCATCCCTGTACTTTTTACTGGTCATATTTACTATAACACCTTTGCCTACACAACCTACACAGGCTGTGAGAAGATAGCACTACATCACCACATCACCAACAACCTGAGTCATCGCTCGTCCCTGGTTTGGTTTCACTTCTCTGTGCTTTATTGGAAACATGAGAGAACACGTTTGTGAAGTATTTTGAGATACAACTACTGCTTTGAAATTCTCTCTCGAGGTACATTTCGACCTAGATTGTCACTATCTTTCTGCCAATAATAACTTTTTGAAACGGCGCCGTGTTTCTCAGAATATATTCAAGCTCCCAGGCTATGTTGGTACGTGGACTCTTCTACTACTGAGCCACTCTGTTGTAATATAAGCAGAATGTGGTTTGGTATTATCTTGTTTAAATACTCAAGGCCTTCCCTGTAAAAGTCCTTGTTGGATAGCAGCACATGATGCTCCAGAAACTGTATATATTGTTCAGCAATAATGGCGTGGTTTTGGACCTTGTACCTTTTGTAGTGAAGATGATGCGATCTACTCCATTATTGAAATTGCATTACCACTTCTTCAAGCAGGCATTTTCGCCATGGATTACCCAAAAATAAAATGCTGATTCATCCATCCATCCATTTTTCACCGCTTAACCAAACCCGGGTAAATCATAATGACAACAGAAACCTCCAGAATGACCCTGATCAAAATTTTCCATCCCCCAGTTCTTCATAGCGTGTATTTCCCCCTTTAACATTAATGACAGCTTGAAGTCTTTTGTGCTCGTTGTGGATGAGGGTCTTTATTTTCTCAGTAAATTCTTGGTCTGTCTTGCATGAGCTGCAGCTTTGAGATCTCCCCAGAGTGGCTCAATGATATTGAGGTCAGGAGACTGAGATGGCCACTCCAGAACCTTCACTTTATTCTGCTGTAACCATTGGCAGGTCCACTTTCCCTTGTGTTTTGGATCATTGTCATGTCCGAATACCCTAATACCCCTCGTGTGCAGCACTGGATGAAAGTTGCAAGCGTCTGTCAGGAGCTCAGAAACTCACTGACCTTGAATAGCCATTATCATGCCAAAAACACCAGGGGATGTAAACTTTTGATAAGGGCAATTTTGAAAGTTTTTTGTCGTCATTATGATTTAAAAAGAGTAAACACAGTTGTTTGACAATAAATGGCTTCACTTATGAGCACAACTGTACATGAAACCTGCACCATGCAAAAACAAAAATAAGGTTTTGTTTTAGTGTGACACCAACTTGCAGCAGTTTCAGCTCTGACATGTATAAAAATAGTCAATCTAGATGCTGATGATGCTTTATTATCTCATACAATGGCTCAGATATTGATTTCATCTGTTGAATAACAAGCTGGAAACTTCTCACACAGGCTTTAATCTGTAAAAAAGTGCAAAAACTTTCCAAACAAAACCATATGAAAGTGTCAAAAAGCTGCAAAGCCAGTGAGTTTACAGAGACAGAGTGAGAGAGCGAGAGTGTTAAAGCCTGTTTCTGTGCATTCAGCACTCACATAATAAGCCTCCTCCCTGTCTCGATAATAAGCCCCGCACACAAAGTGAGACAGCAGAAAACACAAGTGAAAGTGAGTGAGAGAGAAACAGAGAGACAGAAAGAAAGAGAGACGGACAGAAAGAGAGAGAGAGAGAGAGAGAGAGAGGGGTAATTTTAAAATGACAAAGCCGTGAGTGCTGGTGGAAGCAGCTGTGCTCACAGGTCACACACTCACACTAACACACACTCACACTAACACACACTCACACTAACACACACTCACACTAACACACACTCACACTAACACATACGCACAAACAGCTCTCAGGGGAACACGCAAACACTGAATTTGTCAAGCTGGCTGTGTCATTTCAAAACACACACCTCTCTTTTTCTCACACACACCACAACTTCTTCCTCTTCTTTCACTTTTGTGCCCTGTTTGCTTTTCAAGCCTGTTGCTGTCACAGAAAACTAGTTTGTAATGTTCCGCTGTCACATTAAAGGTCTGGAATAACCTCAATTATAAGAGAAATCATTGTTGCGTTTATTTTTTACGTTCTCATGGTTGGTGATCTCCACGGGGATGTAGAAAGGTGTGATGTGCTCTGTTCATCCGAAGCTCTGCTGTATCCTGACTGTGAGGGGGCTGCAGTTCAAACGTGTGATTGTTTTTTCTGTTACTCTACACCAACCCAACAGTGCAGAGGGGAAAAGTAAGAGGCCAGCAAATACCTGAAATTCTCACAGAGCAGTAATCCTGAAGCTGTGTTCATTGTTGTCCGTTATCTGAGCAGAAATGCAGAAACCGAGGGGATTGAACCAGAGTTTAACTGGATCATTCAGCATTTTGAGGGGGGGGGGGGTGGTCACCAAAACCTTCATACTGTGTTTTTAATCTTTACATGACTTGGAGCACAAGACACAGTCTGATTTTTGGGTGAAGAAAAGTTTAAACTGAGTTCGTGAAAATCGTGAAAACCAATGTTGTGCAGGTTCATTGCAGATGCGTAGCTCCTTTTGTTATGAATACGGATGGAAATTTCATAACAAAATTGTTACAGCTCCATGTTTTTTGTTCCCTCCTCCCCTCTGCTCATTTCCAGGTGAGGCTGCTAATTGTTGATGAGGCTCACCTGCCTATAAGCTGAATGCAGCCTGCAGTCGAGAGAGGCTTTTTGAGTTGAGGACTGCTGCCCTGCTGCCTCTCAATTTGGGACTTTGTTTTGTCTTTTAGTTGTTGCACTGTGTTCCTGGTGTTTTCTTAATAAATCCCTTTTTTGTATTGTTGAGGTGTGTTTAAGTATTTTTATGTGAATCTTTTGTGGATTGTTGTTAGCCCCATTGGGCCACTTTTAGTTTGGGGCGTAACAAATGGGGGCTCGTCCGGGATTATTCATATGTCACTGGCATTAGCAAAAGAGTTGATGGTTTATTTTCTACCTTTTTGAAATGTAAAACGGTGTCCCGCAAGGGTCCATATTGGGTCCCATTTGACTTTGTCTATGGTAAAAATGCTGAAGTTTATTTCCTATGCAGATGACATCATTCTATACATTTGATCTTATATTCCTGGTAAAATAATGATTAAATAAAGAAACAACACAAAAACTAGTCTACACAAGGCTTTCAATTAAAGTAGTGTTTTGCCAGGACATGTTCTCCTTTTGTTGGTAAAACTGTGTCCAGGGGGATTTTATAAAATTCCCCAAAATGTCTGGGATTTTCTTAGCTTGTTCTACAGAAGAATTTTTGGGATAAAAAGTCAAAATTTTAGATAAAAAGTCAGAATTTGGGGATAAAAAGTCTTAACTTTTAAATGAAAAAATCAAAACTTTAGATGAAAGTGATAATTATGAAATAAAAAGTCAAGTTTTTAAATAAAAAGTCATAATTATGAGACACAAAGTTGAAATCTTGGGATAAGAAGTCAATATCGAAGAAAAGGCCAAACACTTTGCGATTAAAAAGTCAAATATTTAGATTAAAAGTCAAAAATTAAGATAAGGAGAAATATTTAGATAGAAAGTCAAATTTTGAAATGAGTCGAAATTTAAGATAAAAAGTAGAAATTTCAACTTTTTGTCCTAAAAATTTGACCTGATGTGGGCAAAAAAAAAAACCTAACGAAGCAGGTGTTTGAAAGTTTAATGCATTTTTTTCGATTAAGCCCTGGACTGACATAAAAAGATGGTACTAATGCACTTTCCTTTAACTTTCACTTTCCACTTTTCTCTTCAATTTGAACTTTGCCACTTGTTAATTTTATAGGTGTATATATATATATATATACACACATGGCTGTTCACATGCCATGAACCTTTTATTGTCATATAAGGGGCCTCTTTTCTTTATTGTTTTGAATATGTACATACAAGGTTTTGTCTTAGATTCATTTTTTTATATTTGGTTAATTACTGGCGCGTACATTTCTCACTCTGTTCTGTTTTCTTCTCTTTTCTTTCTTCAAAAAATTAAACCGTGTTACCCTGATAAGCTGTGAAATGCTCAATTTATTGTACAAATAAAAATTTGAATAAAAAATTTTCTTACTCACCTCATATGCAAAGCACTCTGGGTAAATATCCACAAAGTGTTTCCTTGTGCCCACATTCAGTCATTTCTGAAAGACACAAAACAAGAACAATATTTCACTTCTGTATTTAAATTCAACCACAGTCACATGAGGGCAAACATCCACGGCTAATACTCATGATGGTTTTTAATACGTCAGGATGAGAGCGCCCAGCACAGACCTGAGCAGCAGAGAGTGGAGACGCTACAGGTTGACTCCATAATCTGATGCAAAACTAGGTCAAACTGCACAGAGTTGCATAAATAAACCCATTTGCATGAATCTTGAGTCGACATGTTGCTGGAAATCTTCATGTATTACCAGATAAAGATGAGTCAAACAGCATCACTACGGTATCTTAAAGTTCAACCACAGGTCAAGTCAAGGTTCAATAATGTGGGAGTGTGTTTCATTAACGCGCTCTTTGAGTTTTTTTACAGAGTAAACAACGGCGCTGATTTCCACCTTAAACATCACAAAGCTGGAAGTCTCACTCCGGCCCACAAAAACAAGAAAACCTGCTGCTTTTCCCACACACTGACGCTGCCTGTGAGGACCAGTCAGAGGGTTTCGGGCCCTTTTTCACACTGGGAGTCTGACCCGGAGCCAGTGTGGTGCTGGTCCAGGTTCAGCGAGTTCCCACTGGTTTCGGGTCACGTTCACAAATGACCTATTTTTCCAAAAGAACTCTTCAGGTTTCATAAAAACTAAAAGCTGCCAAACAGACTCTACCTGCTCACTGCTGCCTGTCACTCTCCCGTCCCACCTTGTCTTATGCAATCTGACAAAAAAAAAAAAAAAACATTCAAGGGCATGTCACATGTTCTCCTCAGTGAATCATCACGTCTTCCTCCCTAAGAATGAAATACATGTGTTGTTACCTCAACTTCCACTCTTTTTGCTATATTTAGACTCAAGTGTGAGCACACCAATGTTGCATTTCTTGTAAATCATTCTGACTCACCTGAATGTCGTCTTATGTAATTTATATCCTGGCCTCTTAGTCCAATCATGTTTTTCTGTGTTCAAACAGTCTAAAATGTTCTTACTGAGAGCTGAGAGTGACATGTTGGAACAAATACACCACAAATACAGGATATTCGTTATTCAAACTAATAAAACTTATCCTTTTTATGCAAATATTCACTCATTCACACATTTTAAAAACCTGGGACAGGTTCAACAAAATACTGATAAAGTTGCTGATGCTGAAAAAACAGCTGTTTGGATCATTCCACAGGTGAACAGGTTCATCAGAAACAGGTGAGTGTCATGATTGGGTATAAAAGGAGCATCCCCAAAAGGCTCAGTCCTTCACAAGCAAAGATGGGGCCAGGTTCACCACTTTGTCAACAACTGTGTGAGCAAACAGTCCAACAGTTTAAGAACAATGTTTCTCAACGTACAACTCCAGGAATTGTTGGTTTCATCATCTACAGTCCATAATATCATCAAAAGATTCAGAGAATCTGGAGAAATCTCTGCACATAAGCAGCAAGGCCCAAAACCAACATTGAATGGCCGTGACCTTTGACCCCTCAGGCGGCGCCGCATTAAAAACCAACATCATTGTGTAAAGGATATTAGCACGTGGGCTCAGGAACACTTCAGAAAACCATTGTCAGTTAACACAGTTCATCACTACATCTACAAGTGACAGTTCAAACTCTACCATGCAAAGACAAAGTCAGACATCAACAACACACACAAACGCCGCCACCACCGCCACCGACTTCTCTGAGCCCGAGCTCATATGAGATGGACTGAGGCAAAGTGGAAAAGTCTGCTTTGATCTGACGAGTCCATATTTAAACTCTTTTTGGAAATCATGGACGTGGTGTCCTCTGGGCCAAAGAGGAAAAGGACAATCAGGATTGTTCTCAGCACAAAGTTCAAAAGCAGCATCTGTGATGGTATGGGGGTGTGTTAGTGCCCATGGCATCATGGGTAACTGTCCCAGTATCTGTGAAGGCAGCATTAATGCTGAAAGGTACAAACAGGTTTTGGAGCAACATCTGCTGCCATCCAAGACACTTTGTCTTTTTCAGGGACGTCGACAATGAAACCAAGACACATTCTGCTCCTGTTACAACAGCGTGGCTCTGTAGTAGAAGAGTGCAGCTACTGGACTGACCTGCCTGCAGTCCAGACCTGTCTCCCATTGAAAATGTGTGGAACATTATTGAGCAACCAAAGGTGTTCACCAACAAGAATGTGAAAGAATTCCAGCTCCAAAGCTTCAACATTTTTTGCCTCAGTTCACAAACGCTTATCGAGCGTTGTTCAAAGGAAAAGTGATTAAACACAGCAGGAAACATGAACCTGTCCCAGCTTTCTAGGAAGGTGTTGCAGGCATCAAATTAAAATAAGTGTATTTGGAAAAAAAATAACAACAAACTTTATCGGTTTAAAAGCAAATATCTTGTCTTTGTAGTGTGTTCAATTGATTATCGGTTAATTTACATTTCACACAACGTCCCAACTTCATTGAACCGTACCATGACCTACAGGAGTATAGTTTGTCCTCTGAAGCCAAAATGGATTGGAAAGCTTGAATCTTGCAATCTTTATTGCTTAAGTTGTGCTCCTGTGTGTGTGTGTGTGTGTGAGAGGGTGTGTGTGTATGTGTGTGTGTGTGTGGTTAGAGGAGTTAATGTAATCAAGAACACTGAATAAAAAAGTATAAAAAAGGAGAAGTGAGTTTTCAAGTCAGCGGCCAATTCTGAAACATCTGCTAGCTCTTTCCCCTTCTGTGTGTGTGTGTGTGTGTGTGTGTGTGTGTCATCTATGTGTGTGTATGAGGGTGTGTGTGGATGAAACAGCCGCCCTCTCCGTCATTTGGACACAGTGGACTTAAACGACGCAACACTTCAAAATGCACCTGCCGCCACCGACAGATAGCTGCATATGTCTTTGTTTGAGTGTGTGTCAGAGCGTGACAGTGTGTGTGTGTGTGTGTGTGTGAGTGTGTGTGTAGGAGGGGATGGACAGCTGATCTTTACCCAACTGTTTTGTGAATTGCTCAAGCACACATGCAAGAGCAAATGCTTTCGTTTTTGGCGCACAGTAACAAAAAAAGTCAGTGATTCAGCTCAGTTTGGGCTCGGGCTGAGTAATTAATCACAAATTAGATTAAATCACAAATGACCTGTTATAATATTCTAATCACAGACAGTAAAATATTTGCCCTCGAGCGGGTGGCCCGGGTTCGAATCAGACCTGTGGCCTGTTTCCTGTTTCCTACTCTCTCCCCCTTTCCAACTCTATCCACTGTCTACTCTCCTCGATCCAATAAAGGCGTAAAGGCCAAAAAAATAACTTTAAAAAAAAGTGGTGGAAAAAAAGTGAAAAGTGACTAAACTGGGCAAAAACCAACAAAAATGGGCAACAGCATTTTGAAGAAACCTTGTAAAATTGTCACAAGGCAACAATGATGGGAGGGAAAAGTGACAAAAAACAGTGGAGAGTGGTAAAAAAAATAGCTTAAGGTGACAAAAAATGGCAGGAAAGTTGGGATAAAACTAAAAGAATAGTCAGAAAGAAGCAAAAAATGGTCCAAAAGTGGTGAAAAAGGAGTGAAAAGTGACTAAAATGGGCAAAAAAACAACAAAAATAGGCAAGAACATTTTGAAAAAAACATGTAAAATAGTTAGAAGGCAGCAACAATGGGGGAAAAGTGACAAGAAATAGTTAAAAGAGGTTAAAAAAAATAACTCGAGGTGACAAAAAATGGCAAGATCATTGGAATAAAACAAAAAGAATAGTCAGAAAGAAGCAAAAAATGGTCCGAAAGTGTTGGGGGAAACGTCAAAAGTGATTAAAATGAGCAAAAACCAACAAAAATGGGCAAGAACATTTTCAAGAAACCCTGTAAAATAGTCAGAAGGCTTAAAAAAGTGCACTGCAAAAACAGAAATCTCAGCAAGTCATTTTGTCTTATTGAGCCACATTCACCAGACCAGGTCATAAAAATGTCTTATTTCAAGTTTTTCAAAGACAAAAATGAGGTGTAAATTGCTTGTAAAAAGTCAAAAAAATCTGCCAATAAGATAAGACCAGGAAGTTTCTTGAAATTAGAGAGATGTCTTAAAACAAGAATCTTTATCTTATCCCATTAGCTGATTTTTTGTATTTTACTTGTTACAAGCACTTGATGCCTCATTTTTGTCTTTAAAAAACTTGAAATGAGACATTTTTATGACCTTGTCTAGTAAATGTGGCTCAAATCAAGAAAAATAAGACAAATTTGACTACAAATAAGACATAATGACTGGCTTAAATTTCAGTTTTTGCCGTGTGGTTAAAAAAAACATAGCTTCAGGTGACAATAAATGGCAAGAAAGTTGGGATAAAACTAAAAGAAAAGTCTGAAAGTAGCAAAAATGGGCGGGGAAAAAAGTGAAAAATGACTAAAATGGGCAAAAAACAGTCATGAGTAGCAAAAGGGAAATGTCATAGGTTGTTGTTGCCATAATTAATGTCAATGTTCATTTCCTACAATGTTTGTTTGAAAACCCAAAGGATGGGGGACCTTGAAATAATCATGCAAAAATTTGCATTTGCAATATGGGGGAAAAAAATAGGTATTAGATTATTTTTGCAAATAGTTAAGCCCTGGTTTGTGCACTAAAAAGTTTTGTATATTCTCGATTCTCTTTTATGAAATTTGACAGAAAGCTCCACTTGTTGCACTGCTGCGTCTCCTTGTTGTTTCTCTGAGCTGCAGAGTCCAGGAGGCTGTGTGGAAGCCTGCGATTAGCTCTGGCTACAGCCTGCGTTTGCTCTGTAAAAGCTTGTTATGCTATTAGCTTGTATTATCCTGCTGGAGGCCTGTGGACTCGCTCTAACTCAGCTCTGCTGGAGAATTACAGCCACTGTCAACTCCAGCTAACCAAATTAGCACTTGTTATGCAACCTGCTGGACTTGGCTCCCTGGTCTGCAGTTTCAACCCTGGACAGATTTTATTACACTTCTTCAACGTATAGGAAGGCTCCACTCAAGAGCAACCTTGACAAGATGTACCTTATTTATTTTTTCCTGAACAAACCAGGTTTTAGTGTTTTAGCCTCATGTGCAGCATGTCTTTAGTATCATGCTACTTCCTACAGGTTTGAAAAGAAAAGAAACTGAAACTTTCTAGAAATATTGCTCATTTTTGTTGAACTTTGAGCTGATCAGCCAACGAAAATGTTTCAGTAAAAATATCAATGACCCCATTTACCTTCTCTTGCCCTTTCAGTGACACTTAAAGACGTCCATTTGGCTGCTAAGGTTCAATAAATGTCACAATTCAAAAATTCTCTTTGTCCAGTTAAAAAAAACAAAACGCTTTTTCAATTATTCTGCAACTTAAACAAATTATATTCTCATACATGTATTAAAAGAAGAGTGCAGACCTGCACATTGTTCGTAGTAAAAATTGTCTTATTGTTCTTAATTTGAGCCACATTCACCAGACCAGGTCATAAAAATGTCTTATTTCAAATTTTTTTAAAGACAAAAATGAGGTGTAAATTGCTTGTAACAAGTCAAAAAAATCTGCCAATGGGATAAGACGAATTCACCCGGGAAGTTTCTTGAAGATGTCTTAAAACAAGAATCTTTTATCTTATCCCATTGGCAGATTTTTTTTTACATGTTACAAGAAATTGATGCCTCATTTTTGTCTTTAAAAAACTTTAAATGAGACATTTTTATGACGTTGTCGAGTAAATGTGGCTCAAATCAAGAATAGTAAGACAAATTTTACTAAAAATAAGACAATGACTTGCTTAGATTTCAGTTTTTGCAGTCCACGCACGATAAGACATTGTTACTGTCATTTTAAGACACACAATTGAATTTTTGAATAACTGTGGCGCTTTCTTATGTCTCTCACATCACCAGCCAATCACTATCGAGAAAGGGCGAAACTGCTGATGTCAGTTTACAACAATAGAATCTATATTCACACATGACTTCAAGGAAAAACTCCCTCCCTTCAGTTTCTTGTCGCCTTGCCGTTTCTCTCACTTCATCTTGTTTTGTAGTTTGATTTCTGAATCGTCGATAACTTCCTGAGTGAAAGACATAAAAAAAAACTCCCTTCGCTTTCATCAAAGTGTCTCTGATGTGTCTGAGGAGAGTCACTTCTCTTTCAAGTTGTAGCTTCATCTCCTCGCCTGCTTTGTGATTAGTGCTGCAGCTCTGCTGATGAGGCTGTTTTTGAAGTGAGAGACATCTTTGAAGAGCCAGAGATGAAATGAAACTTCTGCGCTCACCTGTGCTTCAGTTTGTGACTCCAGATCAGTGATGACTGTTGTCTTCTTCTAAAGGTTTTTCCAAATAAACAACTGTAAACAGATGTACGAGACTGAAAACTTGATCTGCTGATATCTTCAGACTGGTTTTTATTTTTCTGTCTCTTTAGCTTCTAAGATTGATAGGCAGCATTTAAGGAGAGTAATCTTGTCCTTCAAGAATGTTTCAAGAATTCTGGAATATTACCAAAACTCTGGGGTGTGTCCATTGACTGTATCTAGAACGGACAGCGTGGCTCCGCCTGTCAACGTTCTACGATTTTGAAGCCAAAAAAATGTTCGATTCCCGCCTGTGGCCTGTTTCCCGCATGACATTCCCCACTCTCTCCCCCTTTCCTGCTCTATCCACTGTCCTCCTCTATCCAATTAAAGGCAGAAAAGCTGCAGCTCTGAATTTTGGAATTTAACAAGAATTCTGGGATATTTCCAGAATTCAGGAACGCTTGTCCAATTCTGGAATCTCACCAGACTACAAAAATGTTAAAAGAGTCCCATAATGCAACTAGAATTATGGAATTTAAAGAGCCAAAATAGACAACAACAACAACAACAACAGAAAGCTCTGAAATCCATGTTTTTCCAGCTACTTTTAGTAAATTAGTGCAATTTCTTAAAAGGAACCCTGGCTACTAGAACGTCATTTTCCTAAATGATCAGTGTTTTTACCAGCTACATAAGAACGATAATAAAATCTCTCAAAATATCTTAGTTTGTATAAAATTTGAAAAAATATTTTCACCTGTAGGCCGCCATTGTTGTTTACGCTGCGATAACGTCTGGGTAGTGATGTCATATGGTTGCACCGGGCTGGATCTCATACAGGATCATATAAGTCCTGGAGCGGACTTCAGTGGTTTCCAGAGGAAGTTTTGTGGGTTTGTGTTGGAAAATAGTCGGCACAGCATTTGGCTTTAGTCTCCGTTTATAATGACCCACACCTGTCAGCTCTTTCATCAGCATGGGCCGGCTAAATGCAGCAAATGCTTCTGGGGAGAAGTGGCCAGAACATAGCCGCGGCTCCA
The DNA here is from genome assembly GCA_008086565.1 of Thalassoma bifasciatum. Taxonomy (NCBI): domain Eukaryota; kingdom Metazoa; phylum Chordata; class Actinopteri; order Labriformes; family Labridae; genus Thalassoma; species Thalassoma bifasciatum. Next base: position 92,823 of record RPOG01000581.1, on the reverse strand, counting down.
TGGGAAGTTGTTTACGCCCACAAGAGATTTCCCACAACTTCCTTCTTTTCTTGTCTTTTGGGAAGCTGTGCAGACTAACATCAGTCTCCTTGTTTCCTTTGGACTGAAAAGTGCACCCAAAAGCAGCCACATGTGGCATTATTATGTTTTTTTCCCTCCTCAAACCTAGTGACTTACGGCGACTAGTAGTGAGTAAACGGCCAAATCCAGATGCTCGGCACCAAGCAACCAATCTACGTCATCAACCCAGAACCCAAAACAATGGCTGCGCCCGAAGGATAGAAACTGTGTTTTAAACTGTATTTTTTTTTAAAGAAAAACCAATTCGTTATGTCTTTGAACAACAAATTCTAGTTTGAGACAAACATTTAAGCAGATTCATGCCTGTTAGTCCTTACAGTCGGGGTTCCCTTTAACAGATAGATAAAATTCTTGGAGTTAAAGTGTAGTATGCTGGGATGTAATAAATACTCAGAGATGTTCCTAGATTTCTGGAATTGTACAAGAATCCTTGAATGTTACAAGAATTCTAGAAGGTTGCTAATACTTTTAACATTTGATTATGTTGGAAACATTTTTTTGGAGTATTAAATGATACTAAAGTATTTCCTTAACTTGGATGATACTTTCTTTCCCCTACATATAATACCGCCCATCCCAAGTTTTATCTCCTCATGATGCTAAGCTCAATCATCTTTTCACAAACAAACTGGAAAGAAATAATTGTACAAATCTTGTAAGATTTGTTTAACTTTTACTGGTTCTTGAAGTAAATATATTTCAGTAACATTCAGAAAGAAAAAATAAAAAAACAAAACAAAAAGAGAGCGAGTGTGTAACCTCAGCTCAGAGTGAGTCTGCTGCTGCTGTCATGTATTTCTGTGCATCATGTTCTTCTGGATACGTTTTGCTGAGAGAATATTACAGTAATTATGGCATTCAGGCTCTACAAGAGGCTTTCAGAAAAGTCGTGACATGGCTGTGCATGTGTGTGTGTGTGTGTGTGTGTGTGTGTGTGTGTGTGTCAGTGAGTGTGTGTGTGCGGGTTAATTAGAGCACTTGGTCTCAGGAGGATCAGACCTGGAAGACGACCGTCTCTGCTACGTGACAGAGAGCCAGGTGGCCGTGTATGCAACTGTGTGTGTGTGTGTGTGTGTGTGTGTGTGTGTGTCTGATAAGTTGGTGGCAGTGAGGAGAGCCAGACACAAACAAACACAGCTGAGAAACACTGGCACAAACACTCGGGCAGACAAACACACACACCTTGGTAAATAACAGTAAAGGTAAAGATGAACCAAAGGAGAAAAGATCCAGAAACAGAACAAAAATGGCAAAGTCCAGTTTTCCACTATCACCTGTCTGTTATCCTGTGTGTGTCCAATAACATAATTTTATAGCTTCATAATTTCTCAGTTGATCAAAAAAACTAAAAAAGAAAAATCATGGAGCAAACCAAAAGATTCAAATCTCAAAGTTAGATTATATTATAATGTTTACCGTAGTCTTTTTCACGTATACTTTGTATTTCTCTATATTGATGTTTATTTAATGTTTACATGTGTATTTTTTGCTGTCTTTTTGATCATATTTTGTGTATTATCTCTCTTAGATATTTAACTTGACTTAAAAACAGGACCTTGACAGTTAAATTTCATGCTACCTGTGTAAACATGCGATAGTATGACAATAAAACTTCTTGATTCTTAAGTTGGTGGAAATATGGTGCATGAAATATATAGGGCATATCCCAAAAAGTATGTCAAATTTGCCTTTTTCCTATTTTAAAGACATTTTAAAGCTTAAACATGAATGTCCCACAAACTTTTCTACCGTAATTACCGTAATAACTGGAGTATAAGCAGCTACTATTTTCCACTGCCAATACATTTAGGCCCCATTTACACAACAGCGTTTCACTGGACAACATGGACACCTGCGGCTTATAGACAAGTGCAGCTTATATAATTACTTTTTTTTTTTTTTTTTCAAATTTAGTGGGTGTGGCTTGTATTCAGGTGTGCCCAGTAGTCTAGGAGTTACGGTAAAAACTTGCTTTAAAACTGTACGATCTGCTTAATTTTGCATAATCATATCTAGAACTACAGCAGCTGAAGAAAAAAGTATTTATACGTATTCAATTTATTTTTTATAAACATACTTTCATACTTTCAAATTCAATGTAAGTTAAAGAGAGAGAGCATTAGCTACATGTTTCTACGTTACTAATGGCCCTTTTCCACTGACTCGTCTTAACCCTACTCTACTCGCCTCTACTCGGTTTGTGTTGCGTTTCCATTAGCGCCGTACTACGCGTCAGACGCCAGTTTTTAGTACCTACTCTACCCTAGTTCGAAGCGAGTAAAGCCAATACTAAAAGGTGACGTGGACGGACTGCCGGTCACTCATTGGTCAGAGAATGTCGTCTCTGCAGCTTCTGACTCTGAACAAATCACTTACAAGAGGCAAAGGAATAAGTCAGCGACGGGTTTTTAATGACATTTAAACCTGACGGCACAGAACCAGACTGAATGAAGACAAAATACAGCCCTAAAATGCTCCTTCATGATTCCTAAAGAAGTTAAAAGTCCTTTTTAAACCAAAAAGAAGTTAACAGCAAAGATAGTTGGCTTTAAAGAGTCTTTTAAATGAAATCAAAGTTCGTCGGCACAGGAGCGATCTGTCTGCCACGAGAGTCTTTAAGCACCAATCAGTCCATTAATCCACAGGGAACCAAAAAGGAAAACCAGTTCAAAGAAGAATGATTGATCAACAAAAAATCTCTGCTATACCAGGCCCAAAAATCAAAAATTAAAGTGATCTCACTGGATCCAGGGAAGAGTTGATGTCAGGAAGCAGCTCCTTCGTTTTCCTCCGCGTGCAGCAGCAC
>RPOG01000581.1:72627-89890 GCA_008086565.1 Thalassoma bifasciatum | reverse complement strand
TGTTTTGCTGCTGCTAATGTTTTTTTTTTTTGACATGCATCTGCCCGTGTGCCGCTCATAATATCGTCCACGTTTTAAGCCCTTAAGTGTGCGATGATCCTCTTGTGTCGAGGGTGTCATTTAGCGAGCACATCTCCCTCATTTCCTTCTTCCTCGCCGTCTGAACTCCCTCGATTACTCAGTGCACTCGGAGTCAAATCCCCGTTTCATCAAGCCCACAAAATCCCTCCAGCAGCACGCCTCCTCCTCCACCTCCTCCTCCTCCTCCCCTCCGAGCGGACGTCTTTTATTTCAGTAATGGACAGATGGACGCCCCCAGAGATCTGCCCGCTACTTTCTCATCCTGCTAATTCTTTTCATGGCGTTGCTTTTTCTTTTTCTTTTTTTTTTCCTTTTTTTTTTTTTGAAAAGGGAAACAAAACATGGCACGTTTATCGAGGAGAGTGGCAGCGATCCCACCCATCCACCGGACCTTCTGCCAACACTGTAAATCTCTGCACTCTCCTCATTACACATGCACACACACACACACACACACACTGCTCGGCTGCAATGTGTGTGTGTGGAGTTATCTCAGGGGCTGATCCATGCCAACCAGGAGCCCCGTGGGAGGAGGGCTGCTCTCTTTAGGGTGGTGGTGGTAGGGGAAGGGGGGGTTCGAGTGCAATCTGTGGAAAAGCAAAATACACCACTGGCACCGAGCGAATGTCGACAGAAGGTGTGTGTGTGTGTTACCGTGTGTGTGTGAACCTTTATTTATCCAGAACTCGTCCGCTGAGCTCTGTGCTCTTTTGCAGCGACGTTTTAACACATTTCCTCAAACGTGTGTCATCGTTCTGCTGCTGCTGCTGCTTTTATCCCCCGACGTGGAGTCAGTTTTCTCATCTGGCACGCAAGAGAAAGAAGCCAGATATTTCACGGAATGATCCTTTATATTAAAAAAAAAAAAAAAAAAAAGGGTGACAGCTTTAAGCAGAACAAACAGTTTCTCAGTCTGAGGAGGCTTTATTTGTTGTTATTGACTCAAAAGAAAGTCTTTGTGTTTTTATATTTTAGAGTCTGTTGATCTCCCTGGAGATGTTCAGTGGTTTCTGAGGGAGCTGGAGCTTTTATTTTTATTTATACATCATTTTAAAATGTCGGAGCATCCTCCAGAGAGACGTGTAAGAGTCGTCAAAGAGACAAGAGAGAGATAAAGTTTGTTTTAATGTCAGGAAGTAGGTTTTTAACCCAAAACAAAGGGAGACAGTCTTCTGGCCCTTTTCCACTGACCCGTCTTAGCCCTACTCTACTCTCCTCTACCCGGTTTGTGTTGCGTTTCCACAGGCGCGGTACTACGCGGCAGACGCCAGTTTTTAGTACCTGCTCTACCCGGGTTCTAAGCGAGTAAAGCCGATACTAAAAGGTGACGTGGACGGACTGCCGGTCACTCATTGGTCAGAGAATGTCGTCTCTGCAGCTTCTGACTCTGAACAAATCACTTACAAGAGGCAAAGGAATAAGTCAGCGACGGGTTTTTAATGACATTTAAACCTGACGGCACAGAACCAGACTGAATGAAGACAAAATACAGCCCTAAAATGCTCCTTCATGATTCCTAAATTAGTTAAAAGTCCTTTTTAAACCAAAAAGAAGTTAACAGCAAAGATAGTTGGCTTTAAAGAGTCTTTTAAATTAAATCAAAGTTCGTCGGCACAGGAGCGATCTGTCTGCCACGAGAGTCTTTAAGCACCAATCAGTCCATTAATCCACAGGGAACCAAAAAGGAAAACCAGTTCAAAGAAGAATGATTGATCAACAAAAAATCTCTGCTATACCAGGCCCAAAAATCAAAAATTAAAGTGATCTCACTGGATCCAGGGAAGAGTTGATGTCAGGAAGCAGCTCCTTCGTTTTCCTCCGCGTGCAGCAGCACGAGGCTGTTGTTTACCTCCGTTGTCATGACGACCAACATGGAGCCGCTGTATTACTTGAATGAAATCTTTTGAAAGCTTTTTTTTTCCTTTAAAGACCACGGTGACACATGTGTTAGTACAAAATTATGTTTGTGTGGCGTTATAGATGAACATGCACGCACTTTAGCTGTGTTATAAGATCCACGCCCACCGTGAGTCTGTAGTCTGGCTAAAGGAAAAGCTAACCAAACCGTGTAGAGTAGAGTAGAGTAGAGTAGAGTAGAGTAGAGTAGAGTAGAGACGAGTAGGGCTGGAATTGTATAGTGGAAAAGCGCCATTCGTGGTTAAGTGACAAGAGTGTGCACAGTTGATGAAAACAAAACAGTGAAACAGAAAGTGAGATGTGATTTATAAATGTGGTAAATATTGAACGTGCACAGTTTGTTGTGTAAGGAAACAGAAAGTAAAGTCACGAGTTGAATTTTAGTTGTCTATATCAAAACACACCAGATAATGACCTATTGTGTGGAGATATGGGGGGTAGCACGTATAAAACCAACTCTCAACCTATTTTTAAGTTACAAAAAAGAGCTGTCAGAATTATCAATCGCTCACATTTCCTGGAACCAACAAATGCTTTGTTCATCAATTTAAAAACTCTTACATTTTTGTGTTTTTTCATTACTGAAGATAATACCTGGTGGAAACCTGCACTGAAGAACTGCACAGTCAAGCCTTTTCTCCCTCCTCCTCCTCTTCTCCCTCCTCCTCCTCTTCTTCCTCCTCCTCCTTCTTCCGTCTCTGCTGCTGCCGCTGTCATTGGTCGGAGCATTATTTGAGCTCTCACGTGGTCGAGTGAATTCAAGCCACTAAGAATCCCTCACTGGGCAAACTGCCAATCCCATGTTAAGATCTTGGTCTTAAATAAATTCCTTGCACTCTTGCTGCAGCACTGTACTGAAGTTTTGGCACTGGGGAGACATTGGACCAGTTAAATAACAGCCCTGGTGCATTAAAGCATTAAAGCCAGGTGATCGAGCTGTAATTGTTTAATTGCACACAGTCAGAGTCACAGAGTTTTATGAATAAACACTGTAAGAAAATGGAGTTTGTAAAAAGGGGGTTAACACAGAACCTGGCAACCACGGTGTTGCAACACTCTCAAAGTTCACTTTGGGGTGCAGGGAGGGAGAGCAAATAAGCTTTAAAGAGCCAAAAATCATGAGTCCAGCCCTCAAAGATAACACATCCCCAGGAGTCAGATGGCACCTGTCACGTAGGCAAACTTACAGGTTCTCTACAGTAACATACCAGCACAACAGCAAACACAGACAAACCAGCACAACAGCAAATAAGGACAAATTCCTGAACCTGTCCTGCACCAGAAAAGGCCTACTCCACTGTCACACAATAGATTTAAACCACACTTCACGTCTATTCACTTCTAACTTGTGCAGAACATTATGTTACAGCCCTGAAGCTCTTCCCCTGTAATGCTGATCCTGCACACAAAAGGAGGAGTACACTCTATGGTGCATACTGATTGCTGTTGTTCACACTTGCCTTACTTTTGCAGCACAGCCAACACATCTATTCACACAGGGAGAAATTAGAGGTGTGTGCACTTCTAAATCTCATTTATTTAACGTTTTATATGAAATATTTGTGTATGTATACTCAACACAGAGGCCTCTTAATGCATTTAATGTACATTAATACTCTGTTTCTTTTCCATACATGCTGAATTACACCTGTTTTATTCCCAGTAAGAATGCTGCCATTTGTCCTCAAGTTTCAGAACAAATACAAGATAATTTTCTCATCTCTGGATTAATTTCAAAAACATGTTTGTATATAATCGTACGCTCAACTTCCTTTCAGTAAATGAATAATATTAGGAGAGGTGCATCTTTTTCTATTTCTGCCAAATGTTGATTGACACACTGTCAAGTTGACAACAATAAACAAGAAAAAGAGCAGCGACTGCTCTTTTTTTTCTTTCAAAATAAAAGAAATAAAGCTCATTGTGAAAACATACTCATGACTTGCTTACAGTTAATATAATAAAGCACAAACATTTGAAAAACAAATTCAGAAGTTACATCACCGTAATTTAAATATCTTGGAATGGAATGATGAATGTTAGTTTTAATTTGCTGATTTTTTTAAAGAATATTGTAAGGCCATAATTTTCTACAACAAATTTGCTACGCTTTCTTAAAGTGATGACTTTCCTCAAGATTTAAACTAACTTTACTCATAATCTTTTTTAAAAAAAAAGTGTTTTCTCAAGATTTCATGATCATTTGAACAACTGTTTTTGTTTTTCTTTTTTATAAGCTGACATAAACAGAACAGTCCAGATTGATAAGACAAAAAGTTGTGTTCTTCTGAAAAAAATTGAAATTTATTTCTTATTTAGAGAAAACAAGCAGGTTTAGCGGTTTTCTTGATTTGTTTTGTTTTTATTTAACATGATGGGGAAAAAAATCAAGATTGATAACAAGAAAAACTAGGTTAATGCCTGGAGAAAAGAACTAACATTTAATAAACTTTTTTGTTGTTTTTTTTGTTTTTCTTCTTTTGCTTTTTTTTGTTCATATATTTTTGGATGACAAAAATGAGATGACCCCCAATCTATAGTCGGAAAGAAATATATGTATCTTGAGAAAATTAATTCCTTATCTTCAGAAAGCGTAGTACATTTTTTTGCAAATTATCCTGGTCATGAAGGGCTGCCGTAGACAGCAAAGAATTTCAACGATTTTATCTTAAACATGCTGGGAATTCAAACTTCTTAACAATCTGTAGTTCTTCTTAGAAATAGTTTGAATTCGTTTTATTTTGAAAGATGTAACAGGAAGTTGTTTGAGGACACTGTTTCCGCTTGACGTTACAGTTGATTGAGGAAGTCCGAGCAATATCAACCGCGAATAAGTCAAATATTTCAATATTAAACTCCTGTTTTTCAACATTAGTGACACAAACACTTATAAAATCATCAAAATATTTAATTTAAGGATGTAAATATCTCATTTTGATGCCCAGAGAAGAGGAATGAGGTTGTTGCTAACGCAGGGTTTCAGGGTTGCCGTTGGTCGCTTGTGTTGATCAGGAAGCGGGTTTAACAGCAAACTGTTAAAGTTAAACACCAAAGTCCTGCTTCGGGTATTTGTGCAATTATCACATAATGTTTGAACACGTTAAACAAACACTACGATATCAACATTTAATTTCCCCACCGAAGACACGAGTCAGAATAGCGCGTTTGACAGATTATTCTCGAAAAGTGCCTCTTTTTTTTAACCGTTGGAGGCGAAAATCCCGCTTGAAACGCGTTAGTTGAGCCTTAAAGTGTGTGTTACAGTTAGTGGAGGTGAAGGTAAAGAGCAGGGACACGGAGAAATAACCTGCACGATAAACACCGGCTCCTTTAAACGTCACTTACTCGTTCAAAAACACTTCAAATAAAAATAAACGTTCGTGAATTCACGTAAACGCCATAACGGTTAAGTCACGTGCGGGTTTTTTTTCGCCGTTGGAAGTGTCATTACGGTTAAACCCGCGCGCACGAATATAACCTCGTTATTAACTGACACTTTCCTCCACCTCCCACATTAAATATGACTGTTTCTGCTCTCTGGACTCCCCTGGACTCTCCTGGGGGGTGAGGGGGGGTGGGATGGTTTCAGTATGTGGGGGCGGGGGGGGTCAGGAGAATGACAGGAAACTTACCTGAGAGTTGTGGAGCCCTGGGTGCGTGAAGAACCGGATCATGTGTCGGTCAGCGGCGTCCAGGGCCGGAGCCGCCATGTTCCAGAGGCTCAGAGGCTCCTCGGCTGTTTATCTTTACCAGTAGACCCCCCCCCTCCTCCCCGCTTCCCTTCCTCTCCTCCCTCTACTCCTCCACCTCCACCACCTCTACTCATCTCATTACTGCTGAGCCGAGTGTCTCTCTACTTTCCTTCTCTCACAAATACAACAACCACATGCAGCTGGAACCGAGAAAAACCAAACAGAAACAGGCAACAATCAAAGAAGAAAAGGAAGTCAAGAGGAGTTTGGAGCTGAATTCACTTCAATGATCCAAGGTGTTAAGTTATCATTGGAGGTATGGTGGCCCTGATGGACAAACACTCAGAATTATTATTATTATTTTTTTTTTTTTTGATTAGGAAAAAAATAACATTGACCCCAAACATTTTTGACCAGTAGTTGACCAACATTTCAAAGTTTTTAGGTTCATTTTTTTATAGTATTTTTAATTTGAGCACCCAAAAATGTCAGGTGGCGCAACCAAATATATGAAAATATATTTATATGTTCCTGTTATTTTTTCTGTGTGAAATTATTGGCAAGTATCTCTCAAGTGTCTGTAGTGACTCATACATTTTCATTTTGTGTGTTTCATTTCTTTTATTTGTGAATAAGATNTGAAGTGAAAAAACCTTTTTTATCAGTATTTCAGAGAAATCTACAAACTTTTCCACTTGGTCACAAATGTCATTTGGGCTCCTCTGGCTGATGCAGTTTCCTGTTTCCTGTTTTATTCTCTTCACTTTAAAATAAAAGTCTAATGTTACGGTTGCACCACCCTGACATTTGACAAGGTGAAAATTACGAGACAAAAGTTTTTTACATTTCTCAACAGCTTTAAAATTCTTTTTATTTGCAAAGAATGTTTTATTTAAAAAGGTTCAAGCATAAAATAATGCCACTGTATTTTTTTATTTCCATTTACATATTGACTGTAAGTTAAAAATCTCAAATTAATGACACCTATGAACAGTCCTGCCAACGTGGTGGACTGTAAAACCCCCAAACTCCTTGGTTTTGTGTTTTTTTGTACAATATAAAATTATGAAATTTCTACACAAGTTTATTGTGTCCAAAGTATCTTATTTCTTTATGTACACTACTTTATGAGTATTCATGATGGAATATTGCACTTGTACACAAAAAAAGGGACGTCACGTCATTGACCCTTTTATGAAAGCCCATTTCCACTAGATACAAAAAAATAAGATAAAAACTTGTCACTGTTGGGATTTTTTTTCAGCCAATATTGAGGCAAAATTAAGGGGGGAAAAAAATCAAATTTGGAAGATAATTAGGTCAAGATTTTGAGATCACAAAACCAAAATAAGAGGAAAAAAGTCAGAAATTTTAAACTTCTGAGGTAAAAATGAATGAATGAATTCTTTAACGTTGCAAACAATTATTCTGGTTCGTGTAATGTTTTTCCAATTCAATTAACATTTTAAACATTTAATTTTGTCATCAAATATGCTTCAAGTGTTTGGCAACAAGCGACTGTCACTCAAGTTGTTACTCATTATGTCAATGCCCTTTATGAATAATGGAAAAAGCTATGAATAGTTATTTCATAATACTGTTTTGAATTCATGTCGCTCGTTGCTTCCAGTAAAAAATTACCTTATTAATCCCATAATAACATGCTTGAACCATTCATCTGGCCTCACAGTGGTTTGTGTTTGTGTTATCTAGTTTTTTACTGTGGCACTGTGGCAAAGTTCAGTAATGTTTGCTTTAGAAATGTTGGCCTGTGGTGTCCTTTAAATGAAAATGCTTCCAGTATAGTTGCCATTCAGCCTCAACAACAACAACAACAACAAAGTTCTTTGAGTAATTAAAGAGAAAAACACAGGAAGTCAGATTGTACAAGAACTATAAGTCATTGAGAAAATATAAACGTGACACACAAATAAGTCAAACACGATCAAAAGTCAATGAGAATAATTCATTTCAATGCATAGATATATTAATATTTCTACAACTTATCGCTCATTATGTTCGAAAGAATGTCACAAAAAAAGACAAAAATCACAGATCTCAGGGAAACTTTACAATTATACAACAGAGTACTTTACATCTTACACTGTTTTTAAAGATCTTTTGTTAATTATTAATTTCTGCTGTCAAACATTCCCTCTGAAAATAAACAAACACTGCCACCTACTGACTGAAAACTGCAGCAACTTGTCAATAACAGGTGCTTTAGTGTCAGCATTAAGTACAAAGATAATACAGAATTTTTCCTCAACTCAAACTTTGGCTTTTCACACAGGCACATGGAATAAAAGGGAGCTCAGAGCCAAATATAATTCAACAAGTAATAATTCTCTTTGACTAGAGTCGTCCTGATTAAACCCATGAGGAAATTCAATGAGTCCCTTATTCAGAAAACTTTGGAGCATTATGTGGTTGTTCAAGAGTTTTTTTTAACTCTTTTAAATCATGTACCCAACTTCAAAAACTGTGTCATGTTTGTTAAAATCTTGAGTAAAAGTGACTTCATGTCATAAAGTTCCCACAAACTGAAGAGGACACTTTGGATTTTTCCATTTCTTCCAAGTAGGTGTTGACTCTAAACATAATAGTTTGTACAATTCTGTTCGATCTGTGTCAGGAAACATCCAAGGCAACATGTGGATTCAACAGATCAAAGGCATTACATCCAAAGTTGATCAGTCCTGATTGAAGTTATTATGAATCATCAAAGGATAGATGAGTTTTTTCTTTCATGGCTTCACAGGTTACTCCTCCATTTGACATTCTGTGGAGACTCATTCACTGAGAAAAAGAGAAATCAGTGTTAATCATGACTCAGCTTTTTTTTAATTAAACTAAAAGATTTGCAACTAATTTTCATGAACCATTAACTTTGATGAAAACTACACTGCAAAAACTGAAATCTAAGCAAGTCATTATGTCTTATTTTTAGTAAAATGTGTCTGACTATTCTTGATTTGAGCCACATTTACTAGACAAGGTCATAAAAATGTCTTATTTCAAGTTTTTTAAAGACAAAAATGAGGTGTAAATTGCTTGAAACAAGTAAAAAAAATCTGCCAATGGGATAAGACGAATTCTCCCGGGAAGTTTCTTGAAATTAGAAAGATGTCTTAAAACAAGAATCTTTCAGCATTTAGAAACCATAAGGTCCAATTTTTAAGATATTAAGTCAAAAAATTGAGATAATACAACTTTATTCTTCATAATTTTCACTATTCACTATGAATTGTTTTAGATAAAGAGTAAAAAAAAATGGGATAAAAAGTCAACATTTACAGACCATAAAGACAAAATTTGAGATAATAAGGTCATAATTTTGAGATAATCAAACTTAAAAAATGAGGTCAAAAAGTCAAAATAGTTACATAATTTTTAGATTTAAAGTCAAAAATTGAGATAAAAGTCATTATAGTTGAATATAGTCAAATTTACGGGATGAAAAAGTTGACATTTTGAGATCGAAAAGTCAAAATTATGAGGGAAAAAAAGCAAATTTAGAGAACAAGTTGGAGAGTTTACTTTTTTTCACAACATTTTGATTTAATATGGTCAAAAAAAATCTCAACACATCCATTTTACATTTGTGCCATGAATACTTTAATGTTGCAAACAATTTTTTCTGGTTTAGAGGCCAATGGGATAAGATAAAAGATTCTTGTTATAAGACATCTTTCTAATTTCAAGAAACTCTCCGGGCGAATTCTTATCCCATTGGCAGATTTTTTTTGACTTGTTACAAGCAATTTACACCTCATTTTTGTCTTAAAAACACTTGAAATAAGACATTTTTATGACCTGGTCTGGTGAATGTGGCTCAAATTAAGAACAATAAGACAATTTTTATTATAAATAAGACAGAATGACTTGCTTAGATTTCCGTTTTTGCAGTGTAAATGAAAGAAAGCTAATTCTGCAAAGAAAGATATGTCTTCTTTGGTTGAACAAACCCTCAAAGACTTTCACTCCAGAAGTTAAAGACGACATACCAACAGTGATTTTTCCTTCTTTCTCCAGTTTCTTTAAGTGATGGACCAAGTTCACATTAGCGGCAAAGTGCAGAGTTTCAGGGGTGTCCTGGAAGAGAAGAAGAAACATTCATCAATTTTTTAATTTACTAATAATGCTCTTATGTGTGAGCCTAATTTTTGTGCACAGGTACAACCCCAACCCCAATGAATCACAAATCCTGTCTAACCTATATTCAACTGAATACACAACAAAGACAAGATATTTATCGTTCATACTGATAAACTTTATTGTTTTTTCTACAAATATTCACTCATTTGGAATTTGATGCCTGCAAAACGTTTCTAAAAAGCTGTGACAGGTTCGACAAAACACTGTGAAAGTCGATGATGCTGAAAAAACAGCTGTTTGGATCATTTCCCAAAAGGCTCAAACGTTCACAAACAAAGATGGGGCCAGGTTCACCACTTTGTCAACAACTGCGAGAGCAAACAGTCCAACAGTTTAAGAAGAATGTTTCTCAACTTTGTCCAACTGCAGGAATTGATGGATTTCATCATCTACAGACCATAATATCATCAAAAGATTCAGAGAATCTGGAGAAATCTCTGCACGTAAGCAGCAAGGCCCAAAACCAACATTGAATGTCTGTGACCTTTGACCCCTCAGGCGGCGCTGCATTAAAAAGCCACATCATTGTGTAAAGGTATAATCGTGCACCCGAGTCCTTGTGAAGTCTTTTGGTAACAGTCAATTGTGTCAAGTAGTGATGTAGATGTTCACTGTCAAGTTTGAGATGGTACGTTTCTGTTTCAGTCTGTAGTTGTTGTGTGTGTTTGCGGCGGCGGCCGAAGAGACTCGGGCTCGAGTAGACTCTACCTGACTCCCAAAGTGGAAAAGTCTGCTTTGATCTGATGAGTCCACATTTAAACTCTTTTTGGAAATCATGGACGTGGTGTCCTCTGGGTCAAAGAGGAAAAGGACAATCCGGATTGTTCTCAGCGCAAAGTTCAAAAGCAGCATGTGTGATGGTATGGGGGTGTGTTAGTGCCCATGCGTAGTACCCATTGACAGGGTCATAGACACTTCCGTCGTAATTACGACTTTCCATGTTTGTCCAAAACCTCGTTGTAGACGACGGTAGGTTCTGTGAAACAGAAAAAGTCCCTGCAGCTGTTACTTTGGTTCTGTGTAAGACGAGGACAATGTTGTCGCACCGAGACTAGTAGAAGAGTGCAGCTACTAGACTGACCTGTCTGCAGTCCAGACCTGTCTCCCATTGAAAATGTGTGGAACATTATTGAGCAACCAAAGGTGTTCACCAACAAGAATGTGAAATAATTCCAGCTCCAAAGCTTCAAAATTTTTGCCTCTGTTCACAAACACTTATCGAGCGTTGTTCAAAGGAAAAGTGATTAAACACAGCGGGAAACATGAACCTGTCCCAGCTTTCTAGGAACGACAAAGTCAGACATCAACAACACACACAGACGCCGGAAAAGTCTGCTGTGGTCTGACGAGTCCACATTTCACACTCTTTTTGGAAATCGTGGACGCCAGGGAATTAGGTTAAACAGGATTTGCACATCATTGTATCCTGCTTTTATTTACTTTTACGTTGTGGTTAGTTCACATGCACAGTCATTTTCTGGGCAGGTCCATCCCGCTGCAGAGAGTATGAGCATAAAATCAGATTTTTTTTCTAACCTTATAAACAATCTTGACCAGCTCCATGGAGGAAAACGGTTTCCCTGCTCCGTCCTGAATGGCTGAGAGGATCTGCTGCTCTCTCTGGTCTCTGTGGCTGATGTAGTGTCTGATCTTTACGGCGGCATCTTCGACCACGGGGCCGTGACCTGCACCAGAACAAAGCACACGGTTACTTTATGCACAAAATGTAGGGGAAATTTTCAGATTCCTTTTTTTGGTCACACACCAGGGTAGATGAGGTCAGCCTGAGCATCTAGGAGGATCTGTAAAGATTTCATGTAGTCGTACAGATCCTCGAACACGGCCGTGCCTTCACCCAGGATGCAGTCGCCGGAGAAGAGCGCCCCTTCCTCCTCCAGGAGCAACGCCATGTGGTCGTCGGTGTGACCCGGGGTGAACAAGACTCTGGAAAGATAATAATAATAAACTTTATTTGTATAGCACTTTTCAAACGCAAAGTTACAAAGTGCTTTACAGGCAATAAAAACAACGGTGCTCTGAGAAAAACGTTTTAAGTAAAATCAATCATCAGAGCAGGCAGGAAAACACAAGAACAGGATCAGCTAAAAACAATGATTAAATATACACAGTTGAAACAAACAAGGTAAAAACACATGTGTGAATAAAAGAAAATAAAATAAAATAAAAGACCTCAGCTAAAATCAGGGAAGGCTCTCCGATAAAAATATGTTTTAAGAAGTGATTTAAAAGAGGTTACTGACTCAGCGGATCTAATTTCCTCCAGAGCCTCGGCGCACACGCTGAAAAAGCCCTGTCTCCTTTTTTTCTCAGCCGAGTCACCGGCACATTTAAAAGACCTTTGCCCGAGGACCTCAGCGGACGCAAGCCGAGTATCCCCCAATTTTCCAGATTTTACATTCCACCTCGTTCCGGAACTTCTCGAAATTTTCACCAGTCATTTTAGAATTTTAGTTAAGATTTTGTATGCCCTTCGGTTACATTCCTCCTATTTTAGCCCCACTACACGAGTACAAAGGAACAAACGCAATTTTCGGACCGTCGTCTCAAAACTTGTTCAACATTGCGATTTATATCTCTCTGGCTCAGGCAGGTACGTAAAGCATCACTGCTCTCACAAGAAACCTCAGATTTATTTTGAAAGAGGAAACTCACTTTAATGTGGCGCCTTCTGTCTGAACAACATCTCCGTCCTTTAAGTAGGTGAAGATTTTGCTCCCTGCTGTTTCTGTGATTTTACTGGAGCGAGGAAGTTTGCTGACCCGGACATCAGAGCCTGCACAAAATACAACAGAGAAACATCAGCCCGAGTACAAGAACAGCAGATCCTGATCCAGAAAGATTCTTTATGTGTTTACCTGCGATGTCCCTGCAGACGTCCTCCACTCCTCCTGTGTGATCCTGGTGCCAGTGTGTGACGATAATTTCCTGGATGCTGGTGTTAAACTGCTTCAGGGCCTGTTTGAGGCTGCTGATGTATTCAGGGACTGCAGGTTCTCCAGTATCTATCAAAACTCTCCTGGAATAAAATGACACATTAAATACAAGGTAAAGTGGACAAGGGCTGAAAGATTAATCGTTTTGCCAAAACTGCAATTTTTTTGCTCCTGACTGACCCAGGATCTTTAGTATCAGCTGTTTCACACACACACACACACACACACACACACACACACACATGTTTAAGTGTAAAACTGTTGGGAAAGATCCTTTTTTTTTCCTTGGGATTGTTGAATTTCGTTTTTCTTCTTATCACTTATTTAATTTTGATTTTTCAAATTGTTTGGTATTTTATTTACTTTTTTTTTTTTTTTAACATAAAACAGTAATTTTGCACTCAATTAATCTTAAAAGTTAAGAGTCAAAGATGCTCTTTTTGTTCTTCAGTTGTTAAAACTAAAAATGGGATTAAAAAGTCCAGTTTAAAAATAGCAAGAGTCGTATTTACAGTTAAGACTCAGTGAGGTGTTTCACTAAGAGTTTTAAGAAAAGTGAAAAATTGGCTATTTATCTCAAAATCTTCTTTTCTTTTTTTCAAAATTTTGCCTTTTGTCTATTAATGTTGTCTTAATTTCTTATAGTTTCGACTTAAATCTTAGAATTTTTATTTTTCTATATCAAAATTCCCGCTTTTTATGTTGCCTTTATTTCAATATTATGATGCTCAATCTCAAAAATTTGACTTTTTTCTTAAAATTTTGACCCTTAATGTGAAAGTTTAGACTTTTTTCACATAATGTTGGATAGATTTCATAAAATTTGGATATTTTTTTTTTATCTCAAAACATTGGCTTAATGTCACAGATTTTTGTCTATATTTCTCAAAATTTCCACTTTTCAGAAAAGTGAAAAATTGGCTATTTATCTCAAAATCTTCTTTTCTTTTTTTCAAAATTTTGCCTTTTGTCTATTAATGTTGTCTTAATTTCTTATAGTATCGACTTAAAACTTAGAATTTTGATTTTTTTTAATATCAAAATTACTGCTTTTTATCTCATATGTTGCCTTTATTTCAATATTATGATGCTCAATCTCAAAAATTTGACTTTTTTCTTAAAATTTTGACCCTTAATGTGAAAGTTTAGACTTTTTTTACATAATGTTGGATTGATTTCATAAAATTTGGATGATTTTTTTTTTTATCTCAAAACATTGGCTTTATGTCACAGATTTTTGTCTTTATTTCTCAAAATTTCCACTTTTCAGAAAAGTGAAAAATTGGCTATTTATCTCAAAATCTTCTTTTCTTTTTTTCAAAATTTTGCCTTTTGTCTACTAATGTTGTCTTAATTTCTTATAGTATCGACTTAAAACTTAGAATTTTGATTTTTTTTAATATCAAAATTACTGCTTTTTATCTCATATGTTGCCTTTATTTCAATATTATGATGCTCAATCTCAAAAATTTGAGTTTTTTCTTAAAATTTTGACCCTTAATGTGAAAGTTTAGACTTTTTTCACATAATGTTGGATTGATTTCATAAAATTTGGATATATTTTTTAATCTTAAAACATTGGCTTAATGTCACAGATTTTTGTTTTTATTTCTCAAAATTTCCACTTTTCAGAAAAATGAAAAATTGGCTATTTATCCCAAAATCTTCTTTTCTTTTTTTCAAAATTTTGCCTTTTGTCTAATAATGTTGTCTTAATTTCTTATTGTTTCGACTTAAATCTTAGAATTTTGATTTTTTTTATACCAAAAATCCCGCTTTTTATCTCATATGTTGCCTTTATTTCAATATTATGATGCTCAATCTAAAAAATTTGACTTTTTTCTTAAAATTTTGACCCTTAATGTGAAAGTTTAGACTTTTTTCACATAATGTTGGATTGATTTCATAAAATTTGGATTTTTTTTTTATCTCAAAACATTGACTTTATGTCACAAATTTTTGTCTGTATTTCTCAAAATTTCCACTTTTCAACTTAAACTATTGACCTTTTATCTAAAAGTTAAAAACAATTCTTACCTTCATTTTCATCCTTGTATTACATGAAATAATGAAAAAGTAATATAGGTAGCCATACTCACTTATGCGTATTTATGGTTATAAATGTATGCCGATTTATCAAATATATTCCATTTATTTAGAGTACGTTATCAGTTTTTGTTTTTCTTCCAGCTGCTTGAACTTAAAAACAATCTAACACTAAATTTTGTTATTTTTAAATGGGCTTTGGTGTGAGCTCTGTTGCTAACAGACTGTGTGGAAATCACAGGAATCAAACATGTTGGATCTGTTTTTATCTGGTTAAAGTGTTTATATAAGTAAAGTCTGACAAAGGTTGCACGTTGGATAAGCTCAGTTCTGTGTGTCACCTTTGCCCTGTTCCCACCAGGTAAGTGTTGGTTCCCTGCAGAGTCATCGGCCCCGGGTTACAGCCCAGAACCCGGATCACTCTGGAGGAAAGCTGCTCGATCCGCGGGATGATCGCGCTCATGTCCGGGACACACTCAAAATACCGGAGATAGAAGAAAAACACTGCATACGGGGGTAAAAATACCAGTAACAAACCCTTCACTCTGGATATGTGACGGAATCTGAACCTCATCAGTGTTTACTTCCGGTTAGAGTTAAAATACGCCTTCAAAATAAAAGCTTCATCTCCACTCCGTGCCCTCCCCCACCCCCAGCAGGGGAATATATTTAGCTGTTTTAACCATTTCTGGATTAAAACATCTGTTTTGTGATATTTAATGTACTTGAATGATTCCGCCTGATTAAATCAATAATAAGTACATGGTAAGAGAGTTTGCAAATTAATGCTTAGAATAGAAAGAGCAATTAAAATTCAACATTAGGTTAAATATCAAGTAAAATATACACATTGAATAGAAACATAGGAAATTTAAAAAGCCTTAAAAATAGTTAGTATACTATAAGACATAATAGCAATATGAAATGGAATGAAATATTTGAATTATGAAATAACCTTTTTTTTCTCAAAGGTCAAAGTTTTTACCTTGGGCACTATAATGTGATCTCATCATTTTGATTTGAAGGATTTTATTGTTAATTTTCTACACATATGAGGCAGATGTTAAAGAAAAATCCAAATACTATTCTTCTCTTCTGATGGTATACATTAAAAAAACTATAAAGCATAAATATAACAAATAAATAAGTATAAAATAAATAAGAAATTTCAAGTTTTAAAGCATAAGGGAAATTAAGCAAAACTGGTAAAATTACTAGTAATACATCCTTCACTCTGGATATGTGACGGAATCTGAACCTCATCAGTGTTTACTTCCGGTTAGAGTTAAAATACACCTTCAAAATAAAAGCTTCATCTCCACCTCGTGCCCTCCCCCACCCCCAGCAGGGGAATATATTTAGCTGTTTTAACATTTCTGGATTAAAACATCTGTTTTGTGATATTTTTATGTACTTGAATGATTTTTTGGAGATTATTTTAATCAAAATTTTAATGACTTTTAGGGATATTAATGTTGTTGTGACTAAGAATCACAAAAATAATATCTGTTTTGACCTAATTTCTAAAAATATATATGGGTCAATGACGTGACGTCCCTTTTTTGTGTCCGAGTGTAATATTTCCTTCCATCATGAATTGAGTATTTCATCACATGTATTTCTTTATTCTATGAAACCTGTGTTATTTGAACACATCTTTAAACTATTAAAATATGTTTTTTGTGTTTTGGTTCCTCAAACCCCCAAAATGTCAGGTGGTGCAACCGTCCTGACAAGTATCCACAGTAATTAAACTCTAAAAATTGAATGTCAGTGATTGTAAATGGAAATTAAAAATACAGTTGCATTATTTTATGCTTGAACCTTTTTAAATAAAACATTCTTTGCAAATAAAAAGAATTTTAAAGCTGTTGAGAAACTTAAAAAACTTTTGTCCTGTAATTTTCACCTTGTCAAATGTCAGGGTGGTGCAACCGTAACATTAGACTTTTATTTTAAAGTGAAGAGAATAAAACAGGAAACAGGAAACTGCATCAGCCAGAGGAGCCCAAATGACATTTGTGACCAAGTGGAAAAGTTTGTAGATTTCTCTGAAATACTGATAAAAAAGGTTTTTTCACTTCATTGGTGACTGGAACAATTTCCATGTCAGGTGGTACAACCAATGTAATAATGTGAAATGTTATTTTAACATCAAATTATTTATCTTATTCACAAATAAAAGAAATAAAACACACAAAATGAAAATGTATGAGTCACTACAGACACTTGAGAGATACTTGCCAATAATTTCACACAGAAAAAATAACAGGAACATATAAATATATTTTCATATATTTGGTTGCAACACCTGACATTTTTGGGTGCTCAAATTAAAAATACTAAAAAATAATGAACCTAAAAACTTTGAAATGTTGGTCAACTACTGAAATCTGTTAGAAAACATAATTCTTC